>LZPO01066907.1:35926-53121 GCA_001675575.1 Neotoma lepida
ATCCTGATCATGAGACTCAATATTAATTGTGTCCTTGACCCAGTCCTCCAAGGGAGCTGATCATGCCTTTAACTGCCTGATTATTCTTTTGCATGCTGCATTTGCGTTCTCAAAGGCCAAGGATTCTAGCTTCTGAATTTGGTATCATTTTATTTACTGCTGAGGACAGCCTTTGTAAGAAATCCGTGAAGGATTCTCTGGGACCCTGTATAACTTTTGTAAATGATTCAGTTTTCTTTCCTGCTTCCTCAGTTCTGTCCCATGCATTCATGGCTGCCATGTGGCATAGAATTAGGGTTTGGATATCATATAAACGTTGTCTGTTTATATCTGCGCATTCACCTTCTCCAAGAAGCTGATCCTTGGTAATTGCTATACCTATAGTCCTATTTTGCTGTTCTATAGTTTTCGCCTCATCCTTAAACCACATTTGAAATTGTAAATTTTTACTCAGTTCAAGGACAGCAGCAGCCAACTCTTTCCAATCTTGTNGGATAATNCTGTTACAGNTTGACCANGANTTTAACATCTGCTTTACANATGGAGAATGCATGCCATATGATACTATAGTTTCTTTAAATCTCCTTAAATCTAGCATTTGTGTTGGAGCCCAATTATCTTGAACACGAGCATCTGGCAGTTCTTGTAAGGTTACAGGGTAAATTAATGTCTGCTGTCTCATAGCCTGAGGCTGTTTGTCTGTAACGATATAATTCAATCCTGAGCTAAGTTCACCTTTAAATTCTTCTGTCTGAGTCTGAATTTCTCTATAATTCCTTCTAACTGGTTTTTCTAAAGCTTTTATCTTAGCACTCAAATTGACCAATCTTCTTAATGCTAAAATAAAAATAACTAAACAAATTATATTCATCATTGAAGCTATGTACATCCCATCAACATTAGTCATCTGCTCATTTATTTGTCCCATTTTTAAACTGCCTAATGTGTTATCAAACAAAGACCAAATTCTTTCCATGGTAGAAATATTCCCAATTTTTAACATGGGAAAAACTTTTAAACTAATTTCTCCCTTTAAAATATTTTAATTGACTTACCAAGTCTGCATACAGCAGTAGAAGTCCAAGGGAGTCTCAAAGCAGCTACCTAGCATGGTGGTAGTCCAAGATGGAAATCCAGAGCAAGCAAGAGCCCACCTCCCACCAGTAGCTAAAAAAGCCAAAAAAACTCCAGCCATGTGGATTAAAGATATGACCACAAGCAGCTCCACCTGTGTGTAGCTTGGATCGCTTGTAGCTCAGGCCACGTGTAGACCCAACCACTTGTAGCTCTGGCCATGTGTAGCCAAAACTGCTTGATGATCTGGCCGTGTGCAGCTGCTACTGCTTGTAGGTCCCGCCAAGCCGGAGGGCCTGTAACCCCCAGCCTTTAAGGCCACCAACAGCTTTTTAATGAGTTTGAGCCACGTTGGGATGCCAAATGTAAGACGAATTTCTAACCAGTCTATTAATAAACACACAGAACAAGAAATAGGGGTGAAAATCTGACAGAGATCAGAGGAATTACGAGCAAGCCACCAGGTAGCCTCACCTCACCAATGCTGCCACTACTTCCAAAGAGCAAAGCAAAGGGAAGAGAGCAACTTCCTGTCTAACTTGGCTTTTTATGCCTGTCCATTCTGCTAACTCATTTCCTATCTTCACCAAGCTACAATGGGGTGTGAATTCCAACTGGTAAGGATGGAGGTATGTCAATAAAGAGGGAGAAGGAGGGGTGAGAGATGAAATTCTAGAACCATGGATACTAGAATCCAGGAAAGTCTTTCAGTTCTGTTCAAACTCAAAGGATCTAAGTACTGAGTCCTAGATCATAAGTGTATGATTTCATCAGCAATAGTTTGGTACCCTTGAACCACAAGAAGCAGGTAAGCTACATCTTTAATCCTTTTAATAAAGCAATCAGGAGTCATAATATTTTATATTTACCAAAATTTTTAATTATATTTAAAAGTATGTATACATTCCACCACATATGTATCTTAAGCCACTTACTTGCCAAAAGAACCACAGACTAACAATAACCTAATACTGAACATGGCAATCTTCCTTTAAAATGATTGGTGAGGGTAGCCCAAGTAACTCTGAACTCTGAAAACACTACAAATTATACATGTAGCTTTACTTACCTCTTGAGGTTACAGTGATTGACTCACTGTGTAAAACATCACACACTTCAGGTTTAGGACTCAGGATAAAGATCATTGGAGCTGGACCACACCTGAAAGCTTCTTTCCAGAAGTCTAGCTTCCATGGTTCCATAAAATACTTTGCTTCTAAGGGACAGAAGCTCTAAACAGTCATGGCCAGTTACAATATCTATGAACCTGGACAGTTGCCACTATTTTAGAATATACATTAAGGCCCATTGTGTGGCAATCACATGTCAGAGGCAACCAACAGCTGTCCAAGAGAACTTAAAGCCCACTCAAGAAGTTGGAAATTATGAATGTATTTGGAATCTTAGTGTGGGAGACCCACTCCCACTTTTTTCCAGGGAACTCTTGAGGAAGGAGAAGTGAGAAATATTTAGATAGACATATAGAGGGGAGAGAGACAGATAGAAACACAGGATAGTCTCCGGAAGGCCTAGATCCTTATCCATCTGCCTCTTCTGTTTCTTCTAAAGGGCTCTTTATAGGAATGCCAAAGGTTAGAGCAAAGATCTCCCCCTAACACAGCCAAGTTCAGGCCTTTNCTGCTATTGTAGAAGAAACCCCTTCTCAGAGCAATTAAATAACCAAATGCCTATTGTAAAAAACAATACTGCTCAGTGTGATAGAACAGCTATAGCAGAGAAAAGAGAAAATTCAGGAGAAACCATAAAGTGAATTTTTTGGCAAACTTCTATAAATAAAGAAAGACCAAAATTAAAAATACAAAAAATGACATTCTCATGGAAAGTCTTTTGGACACAGGTGTGGATATCACAATAATTGCACCAGAATCTTGGCATTCAAATTGGCCTCTTCAAGAGGAAAATGTCAACTGTTAGGGATTGGAGCATTATCTCAAGTGAAACAGAGTGCAAGATGGGTCAAATGTATAGGGCCCGAAGGACAGAGAGGAAAATTAAAACCATATGTGGCTAATATAGCTATGAATTTATGGGGCTGTGATCTATTACAACAATGGAATACCCAGATTAACATCACTAGCCATCCAGATTGTACAAGAACAGGGTACAACAGCTGCTGATCTTTCAGAGACACCAACAGCTCTGCCTTTAAAATGGTTAACAGACAAGCCTGTATGGTTTAGCAATGGTCTTTAACAACAGAGAAACTGCAGGAAGATCTGGTACAAGAGCAGTTAAATGCTTAGCATATTAAAAAATCAACCAGCCCTTGGAATACTCCTGTATTTGTTATTAAAAAGAAATCTGGTAAATGGAGAATGCTAATGGACCTAAGAGCAATTAACAAGGTAATTTAGGCAATGGGCTCTCTACAATCTGGAATTCCTTTGCCTACTCTGTTACCTAAAAGATGGCCTCTTACAGTTATCGATTTAAAAGACTGTTTATTCTCAATATCCTTACAAGAAAAAGATAAAGATTTGCCTTCATGGTGTCTATTTATAATAATTCTCAGCCAGTTAAGAGATATCAATGGAGGGTTCTCCCACAAGGAATGTTAAATAGCTCAACCCTGTGCCAATATTTTGTATTACAGACATTGGATGTAATATGTAAACAATTTTCTGAATCTATANTTTATCATTACATGGATGATATTTTACTAGCTGATTCAAATGCAGATAACTTAGAAAGAATGTTTGAAGAAGTGAAGAAAATTTTGCCTTGTTGGGGATTACAAATTGCTCCTGAAAAGATACAAAGAGGAGATTCTATTAATTATTTAGGATATAAAATAGGTCTACAAAAAATTAGACCCCAAAATGTACAAGTTAGGAGAGATTGATTATGGACTCTTAATGACTTTCAAAGATTATTAGGAGACATTTCCCATCTATGGACTGTTTTTGGGGTAAAAAATGATGAACTGAGTAATTTGTTCAAAACCTTAGAAGATGACAAGAATTTAAATAGTCCAAGAGAATTAACAGCTGAAGCTGAGAGAGAATTGGTCTTGGTGGAAAAGAAAGTACAGGCTGCCCATGTGGATTGTGTGGATCCAAAGCTTGATTGCATTCTGGTTATTACACCCTCTAAGTATTCTGGTTATTTTACCCTCTAAGCATTCTCCTATAGGAATTTTAATGGATAAGGAAGATAATATGTTGGAATGGATATTTCTACAAAAAAAAACCAGAGTAAAAAGTTAAAAACTTATGTGGAAAAGATCTCTGAGTCAATTTTAAAAGGAAAATCCAGCATATGTCCCTGGTAAAATGAAACAGTTTTTTGCTTATTACAATATAAAGCATATTACAGGTATACCACATAATCCTACAGGCCAAGAAGTCATAGAAAGATCAAATCAAACTCTAAAGGATATGCTAAATAAACAGAAAGGGGTAACAAAAACCCCCAGAAATAGATTACATAATGCTTTATTAACTTTGAATTTTCTCAATGCTAATGAGAAAAGAACAACAGCTGCAGAGAGACATTGNATAATAGAAAAAAACTACAGAGTTAAATCAGCCTGTATACTTTTAAGTATGTGCTGACCTCAGAATGGAAACCAGGATATGTATTACGTTGGGGATGAGGTTTTGCTTTTGTTNCTATAGGAGAAGAAAAGCTATGGATATCATCAAAATTGATGAAGGTTCAATTTGAACAAGAGAGACTTCTTAATTAGAAGAGGTGATAGTTCATTGACCAGCATGACCATTCAATTTAAATTAACTTATACCACTACCAAATGCTTTTCATTTAATCAGACATAATTTGCCAAAGGGGAATCTGCCTGAAGTTAGGGTTGGGGAGGGTTTTTGTTTTTGTCTTTCAGGATAATGGAGGCTAAGGAATCTGAAGAACACTGGACAAATGAGACATTTGAAGAAAAAGGACAAATCATCAAGAATAAATGTCCCAAAAGAGTAAATTGGCCTATTGGTATATCACATATGAAATTTCATAAGTCTTCCTAAATGTTCGTTTCTGCTGTTCTGTGCTAGACACTTAGCACAAATGGTCTTTTTGTGGTCCCAGTTTTTTAAAAAAATATATCTGGCTTTGGAGTTGGAGCATGGCTCTCTCCTTCTCTAAACCCAAGCATATTTGTTAAAAACAATGTAAAATGTTAAAAACAATGTAAAAATCTCTGTATCATGTCAGAAGAGCCATCTGATATGAGACAGAAGAAAATCAAAATGCTGGGACTATTCTATTGCAACTAATCTCAATTCTTTGGTTCTATTTTGATTCTTTAAAGCTTTTCTTAAGGTGTGAATTTTATATAAAAATTTATGTTTTATATATAAATATATTTTAAACTTTTGTCATGATATTAATGGTCATATAGAGTACTAACTAATCCTAGAAAAAAGGCTTCATTTAGCTTCCTGTACATGATTTTGGGTTTGAGTCTGTGTCAGTTTTCTGCAGGAAACATGACCAGGCCTAACAGTGATTTTGAAGTCTTCAAAAAATAATGGGGCCCCACAACAACAATTCTATGAGGACGATGATAATATCACTAAGCTGACAAATACCACCCAAAGATCGGAATTGAGCTACAAACTGCTCAGGATAATTTGGGAGATGGCTAGCCAAGATGATCCAGCTTCACAGACTACTTGAGCAAGGACTTGAGACAAGCCTTGCACTTTCCCATTTTGCAGAGACTGGACAACAAATGATACAGGTACCTTTCCCAAGACTTGACATTTAACCCAAAATTTTCTTTTCAGGATCCTCTAAAGATGTTTTCTTCCCCCAATCAGCAGGAAGTAATTTTAAGTACAGAATACCTACATTCCCAAGAGGTGACATGGGTGGGGTTTTGGTCATTCAATGATTATGGATAATTGTCAGTGTTTAGGACGGTTGGTTACTAGTTGTTAATTGTTAGTGGTCAGAAAAAAAGCTAAACAAAAGAGATTAGATTCAGGGCTCTTGTTTAAAAATAAAACAGAAAAAGGAAAAGAAATAAGAAGTTATAGATAAGAGGTAGGTTATTGAATCTACTCTGAGAAAGAGATATAGAAATAATTGGATGAAAGGATAGATTATTGAATCTACTCTGAAAAGAAAAAAGAGAAGATATAGATATGATAAGATAAAAAAGTAGATTATTGACTCTACTTTTAAAAGGCAACTACTAGTTTTAAATATTTTTTATTGGATTGGATTTTTATATTGTATACAAATTATGTATATTGATACAAATTTGAGATTCATTTTGTTAGAAAATACTATACATATATTTCTAATCTTGTTTAAGATATTGTACCTATACAGTTCATTTAACAATATAATGCAAATTGCTAGTCCTTGAAAGTTATTATTACCAACTAATTAATATAAAAAGAAATGAAAGATAGTAGTTAGTCATTACAATCAAACTTGTTGTCATGTTAGGTATATTTTCAAGGTCAAACAGAGATATATTTTAGGTAGACAGGTTATCTTCAAAACATTCAGAGATCTACAGAATATGGCATTTCAGGTGTTTTAATAACATAGATTCTTTTTTTATGACAATGAGACATGTCTGCTCCTGGCAACACCAACTTCAGAGAAGATGATGAGCATTAAAGAAACTCCTTATGAAGTTTGTTTTCATTGTGGCAAGATTGGCCACTGAGCAAGAAAGTAGCCTTGCCTCAACTGCTGACAGTATGCTGTTCAAAATGGACAAGCAGGACACAAAAGAAAAGACTGTTGATCCTTGCCAAGACCAGGTAGGAGGGCCCTTTAGAAAATCCTGCTTCACAGAGAGTCTGTCAGGTATGCTAGACCTGTAGGCCGAAGATGAATGGCCCAACATTGCAGAGGAACCTTGGGTGACTGTCCAGGCAGCCAGCTGTTTCTCATTCCTCAGATTTTTTAGAAGTTTCTTGTTTGTACTTTCTGCTTACTTAGGTAATATTTTTTCCTTCTCTGGTCTCTGAAGGAGTTGAAGACTAGATAGTTATAGTTTTCCTTGTTAACAAATTTAGAAAAGAAACTCATTACAGAGGTGTAAAGTGTATAAATTTGAAAGACATCAAAAGATATTTTTGGTTGGTAATACAAGTTAGGATAGAAAGTGAATTAGGTACATTTTGGACTCACCAAAATAGGATAAATAATGCAATATTTTCTCTGATTTTGTCAAATGTTTATGGACTGGANATTGCTAATGTATATATTGTATATACACATTGACTGTATATACTTATTGTACTTACTGTATCTAGTTTTTCTTATATTAGTTATATCCTTCTTTTATTATTTTAGACAAAAAAGAGGAAATGTGATATATTGTGTACCCCAATAAAACTTATCTGGGAATCAGAGGATAGAGTCAGCCACTAGATTAGACATAGAGGCCAGACAGTGATAGCACACACCCTTAATCCTATCACTTGGGAGGCAGAGATCCATCTGGATCTCTGTGAGTCCAAGGCCACACTGGGAACAGAGCCAAGAGTGGTGGCACACACCTTTAGTCACAGCACTTGAGGTCTCATGTCTTTGCTTGGGAAGGACACAGGCCTTTAATCCTAGGAAGTAATATGGCAGGACACAGAAAGGCCCTGGGAGGGAGTGGGAGGAAGGATGAAAGCAGGGTCTACGGTTGGCATGTAAAATGAATAAAAAAATTTCTTAATAAAAAAGGGAAGAGAGAGACAGAGAGAAGGAAGGAAGGAAGGAAGGAAGGAAGGAAGGACAGATGAGATGAAAATCTTATAGGATAGAATAATACAAAAATCCAAGGTAATATTTGAGATTTGTTGTTTTGAAGGGATGTCATCATCATTCCTCATGGTGGAAGATAAAGTAGTACCACATAAGACTGATTGAATTTATATTTTATGGCAAGGTACATTACTTTAATTACTTACACAATACACCAATGGAAGTATTATTATTCCACATGTTAAAAATGAGGAAACTGCATTGAACTATAATTGTGAAAGCATAATTATAGCACTAGGCCTTTCTTTTTGTGTGTGTGTGTGTGTTTTAATTAAAAGATTTTCTTATTTTACATACCAACCACAGAACCCCCTCTCCTCCTTCCTCCCTCCTCCCACCCCCCAGCCTTGCCCCTCAACCCACTCACCCCCAATCCCACCTCCTCCCACACAAGGTCTCCCATGCAGAGTCCCCAGAGCCTGGTACTTTCACTTGAGGCAGGTCCAAAACCCTCCTCCCTGTGCCTAGGCTGCACCAGGTGTCCCACCATAGGCATTGCACTCTAAAAAAAAAAAGAAAAACCAACACTAGCCCTTTCTATTATGAGCTCTGTGGCTCAAGGAACTTATAAACTCTCTCTGTTTCAGTAACTACACCTATAACACAGAGACCATAATTAACCTAATGACCTTTCACGATTGTTTGTGAATGGAAGTTAGATAAAATGTAAAGTCTATATGAAATGAAAGGTGCCTCAGAGATAAAGAATTTTGTTTTATTCTTTTCTCTATAGTCTCAAAAGTGGTATGAATAGACTCAAAATGAACAGCAGCAATGTGGTTCTGAGCTCAGCTCCTGGAGTTACAAGAAAGTGTGTTTCTTGATTATGTAAATTTTTACCTAGGCAACCTTTGGAGAGCTGATGCTGTCATACTTCAGTTTCCATTGGTGGGAAGATAGAGATGGTGCCTATTTCATAGAATCACTGGGTATTTGGTGAAGGAAAAAATAAGGACTTCTTAGAGCATGCTGGTCTCATTGCCTTCTTCTCTAGATAGACGCAAGTTACAGGCACCACTGACTGAAAAGCCTCACAAATAATAAAACATTGTACAAATTTAATTGTATTGCTATCAAAAAATCTTTATTGAAAAACATCCCTTTGACTGTAGTGTGCTAGACGTTTCTGGAGACAGAGAAAAATAACATGATGTATGCATTCTGGGGCCTCATAGCCCTCTGAGAGAAGAAAACAGATAACTAACCATAATAACAGATAGGGTGTAACATATGGGAGTCCCAGAGAGAAATTCCTCCCATATTTCAGCCCAAAACCAATAATTTCTTGTCTTTGTTTATAGGTCTCAACCAGCTTAATTTCAAGACTTCCATAATCTACAGTTACTGAAAAATGATATATATCTATATTTAGCATTGGTTTGTATAATGAAAATTCACACTTATGTTCTGGGTCCTGAATTCCAATATAAAATTAGGAGACAACTTTACTTTGTTCTCTCAGTTGCATTAATATCACTGTTTGCTGGATGTGCATGAATTTTACCAAAGTGTAGAGAGATGTGTGCTGACTCTTTGAAGTCTCTTTTTACTATCACTACCCACATTAAAGTCAAGTGCTTATACTTGGGAATCAGTATTTAAGTAGTAAACCAATAAAAGAGAAAAGCCTGGTAAAGAAATTGAACTTGAAACTTTATTTCTCTAGGTGACTGTTCATCAAAAATCTGAGAAATTCATATTCTCAGGCGCCGTACTGAGAAGCTTCTCTGCATCTGCTCCCTGCATAAAATCAGCAAGTATTTACTGTCATTCATTGAGCTCAGATTACATACTCAGCTATTCAGTTGTTCAATCAAATATGATTTTGTTTATATTACAAAACTTCTTTTTCTTGTGCTTTTTGTAGACTATTAAGTAGAGAGCTGTTACTCAAAGCAAAATTTAAGTGTGCTCTAAACACTTGCTGTTGCCTTTTAAGTAGTCTCACTCCTAGTTTCTCTTATGTTCAAATCCATCCTAGAAAAGATTTAAAGTACTTGTCAGTAAGCAAAGTGTTTCTATTATATGTTCACTCAGTTACAAATAGAATATGCAGGCTCAAATAAATGAAGAAAACCATTATTCATAACTGAAAACAGTAGAAAGTTCTCTCTGGTTATACCATATGTGACATTCTGCCTTTATCATTCTTCATGGCTTTATTTCTCTTGGGTATCCATGAATCTTCACAGTGCAAGAATTCTGCCCTATATATCTTTATATCTCTTAATGTGAAAGTATATTGAAGCCCAGATCAGCAATGCTCATTGGTTCTTTTTAGCATATTAAAAAAATCAAGCTTCACAATATGAATGTCAAACATCTAAATCCCAACTAACTCTTTGTATTCTCCCGTATTTACTTTGCTTAAATAGGTGCCACACCTGAAAAAGGAATTGAGAGAGTATGGTTTGATATCCATTCTACACTACAACGTGTGTGTGTGTGTGTGTGTGTGTGTGTGTGTGTGTGTGTGTGTGTGTATGTGTGTGTGTGTATGTGTGTGTGTGTGTGTGTGTGTNACATAACAAAATATATAACATAACTAATTCATGGACTTAGAATTATTTCTCCCAGGGTACAAATGTGTAAATGTTGATTCTTTCATAATATATGTGGCTATTGCTATCCACATGANAAGTAGATGACTGTGTTTTATAATCAGATGTATGGAACAGGAAAAACATCTTTAGTGAACTAACCCAGGCCAAGAAAGATAAATATGGTGTGTGTTCACTTATATGTGAATATTAGCAGTTACTAAATGATAACCAAACTACAATCATTTGACCCAAAGAGGATAGGAATAGAGGAAGTGACTAGGGGGACACATGGATCTCCCTGGGAATGGGAAATAGAATAGATTTGATGTGTGGATGGGGCTAGTTGGGAGAGAAGAAAAGGATCAAGTGCGGAGGTGAGGACTGGGGGTTGAAAGAGGAAATACATAAATAACTAGAACTGAGGGCTTTGTGAGGGGTGGTATGGAAAACTAGTGCAGTGGAAGCTTCCTAAAATATATGAAGGTGATCCTCATGAAGTCTCCAAATAATGATGGTGTCAGAGGCCCAACTGAGCACTTCTTGTCAACAAGTGAAGCTTTCAGTACCAGAGTGGGGTACATCTAACTCAGCTGATGGCCAAAGGGGTCCCATGGGAATCCTAAAACAACCCAGGCTGTCACTAAGACAACTATTTTCTTCGCACATCTGGANAGCCAGGCCCCCTTGCTGAAGACTACACTCACCCAACTTATTAAACATGGAGACGTCCAGCTCGTACCTACATAGAACCTTCACCCCATTGTCCTAGTGTCTTTGATTCCTGGAAACTACACTAAAGAGAAACATAAACAACAACACAGCCACAAAACCTTTCAACTACGATGTATTCTGCTTGCAAAATATACTAGGGCAATGGTGACACAAAGCCTGTGGCAGCAGCCAAGCAAAGTCCAACTCGACATAAGACCTACTCTACAGTTGGAACGCATACTCTGCAGTTGGAACTCTTACTCTACAAGTTGGAACTCATACTCTACAAGTTNTAACTCATACTCTACAAGTTGGAACTCATACCCAACACTGCCTGCATAATTAAGAATCAGAGACTAGATTCCCCTGATACCTAGGGTAAATCCAAACACTGGCTCTAAAAAACAAAAGTAAGTAACCTTAAAATGACTTCTAATGATCTTCAGCTATACTCATTGATTAGTGCCTTATTCAGCCATCATGAGAAGCTTCCTTTAGCAGAAGATGGGAAAAGATACAGAGACCCACAGCCAAATATTATACAGAGAGAGACAGATAGAGACAGGGAGACAGAGAGTCAGAGAGAACTTGGGACATACAACTTTAAATGGGATGTCTATTCAAATCTCTCCTCTCATATCTCATAGAACCCCATGGAAGAAGATGCACAATGAGTGTAAGAGCCAGAGGTCATGTAGGATACCAGAACTATTAGGCCCTATAAGTCAACTAAGCAGATCTCATATGAACTCACAAAGAATGAAGCAGCAAGCCCAGGGNCTACACAGGATATGAACCAGGTCCTCTAAGTGTATATTGTAGCTTTCAGTTGAGTATTTTATCGGACTCTTGAGTGTGTGTGAATGAGTGGATCTCTGACCCTTATGCTTTCTCTTCAACCCTTTATCTTCTGTTGATTTGCCTTGTTCAACTTCAATGTGATGATTTTTGTTTTATTGTACTATATTTTTTTATGTTTGGTTGTTATTCTTTTGAAGCCTGCTCTTTCCTAATGAGAGAGAGAAATGGAGTGGATCCAGGTGGGAGGAACATGGAAGAGAAGGGGGCAATAAAACTGTAATCAAGATATTTTCTTGAAAGAAAAGACTCTACTTTTTAATAAAAGGGGGAAATGGAGCCAAGTAGGTGACTTTAAAGAGATTTGGCAGTAAATCTTTAAACAGAATCAATGGACACTAACTAAATGAGTCCATGAAGATCATAACTAACAAAAGCACCCTTAAGTATGAACATAATGAAATAATTCCATAACAGATGTGGACTTTCAAAGTTAGTGATGATTATTTAGACAGCTAGCAATTAGTTGAGTCTAGGTAGAGAAATAGCTGCAAGGAAGATCCTAGCAGAATGACAAAGGGATAAGGGAAAGAGAGGAGGAAGAAAGAAACAAAGGAAGGAAAGAAAGAAAGGAAGAAAAAAGAAAGGAAGGAAGGAATAGAAGGAGGGAAGAAAATAAGGAGACAGGGAGGGAGGAGGGAAGGAAGGAAAGAGGGTTGATAGGAGGTAGATTGGTTTTGCTTTGGAACTGAGGATGACCTTGAAGTTCTGAATGTCTTGCCAATGCATTTAGAACAGTGGTTTACAACAGGTGGGTCATGGTCCCTCTGGGGGCCATAGGATCTTTTCACAGGGTTCACCTATGGTCATCAGAAATATCAAGAAATTACATTATGATTCATAACAGTAGCAAAATTACAGTTAAGAAGTAGCAATAAAAATAACTTTATGATTTGGATTTATCACAACACGAGCAAGTATATTAAAGGGTCCTAGCATTAAGAAGGTTGAGAACCACTTATTTAGAGTTACCATACAAAATTTATGTGATATTTGGCATCAAAGAAAGATCTTTGTGAGTTTTAGTTTTAGGCAAGTAGTCTGCCAAGTGAATTTAATGCCCAGACTCTGAATAATTTTCAAAGGTAAAGAATCATGGGTGATACAAATTAAGCTTAATGTTGAAGCACAAAGTTTGTATACTAAGACCATCAACTTAATTTCAGCACTGTAATGCATATACAGTGTCTAGAAACAAATTTCACTTTAGTATACAAGACACCTGCATGTAAAGGGATAGGTAAACCACCTTAAGAGCATCAAATGCTCCCCCAACTTATGTCTAACCGTCCCTTTTCTAAGTAATGTAAAAGGCACATGGAATATCATTCTTGGTGGATGAAGTTGAAATTGGAAGAAGGATAAAGCAAACACAAGTAAAGAGTAGCTAGGGCAGAAGAACAAATGGTGACCCTGCATTGTCAGTTTGATAATGCTGAATGACACTGCAAATACAACTCTCTCTGTGCATCAAGGAGTTTCCAGAAAGATTGAACTGAGATAAAAAATCGATATTGAATGTAGAAAATACAATCCCATGCTTATATGTCACTATGAATAGAAAGGGGACAGGCACCTGAATGCCAGAATATGTCCTTGAGGGAAAACACAATGTGATCGCTTGCATCATTTTCTCACCAATATGCCTCACCAATCAGATAATTTTTTTCTTAAAACTAGAAGCCTAAATAAGCCCTTGCATGAATTGATTTGTTACTAATTTTGTCACAGAAATAACAAAAGTTATTCATCCTGAAAATCTGAGGAGCTGGGCTGTTGTTGGGATGACTTTGATTACATTTTATTTTTGAATTTTTGGTCTTTACAGAAGGAATGTGGAAGAGAGATGACTAGGAGCCTGTGAAGCTTCAGAATGTGGTGAGCAGAGATTATGGGGCATTTTTTTGTGGGATTCTGGAGGATCAGGAAGTGGAGCGAATAGTCTAGGGTGGAGTTACAGTTCATGTATGGTCATAGAGGAACACGGATTCTATTGGTCAATATCATAATGTCACACATTCTACATAATTTGAAGCAATGTCACTGGATTAGCCGATGTGATGCCGACCTCAAAGTGAAAGGAGTGTTAATTTAGCAGGAGAAATCAGAAGACAGGATCACATTTAGCCAGGTTATACTTTCTACTGACTGCTTTGTTTCAGGACTATAGTGAAAATGAGAAAAAATCAAACAGAAAGATTTGAAAATGTGAAACTTTGTGATGAATATTGTGTTATGAAACATAAAGTTGCAGTCACACTGTGTGCAAGGCTATCTTAAAAGATCAGAAATTAACACCATCAGATAGACACTGCATGGTCAGCACTGGGAGTATAGCAAAGGTCCTCTAAGGAAAGACACCACTGGTCAAAGTTAATAATATGTAAATCAGAAATAAAACTGAAGACAAAAAGCCTCAGAAGACTAACCATATGGTTTGACGCATAGACAGTGAAGGCTGCAAATTTAACAAATTTTAATACCAAAAACTTAATGTCTTATATTAGTGAAATAGTGAAACTCATGCAATCACATCTAAAACTATAAAATTCAAAAGATTTATTAAACCTGTTTATTTATTTTGGACAGCGGACATGCACTAGTTCAGCCTCAAAACCTTGATTACCTACTTCCACCATTTTGTTCCTGGGAATCAAGCTCAGAATGGCAAGTTTGGTGGGAAGATTCTGTACCTACAGAGTCATGTTTAGAACGCCATAGTATAATCTTAAATGTGACTGTTAGAATGGTAGAGAACTAGCACAATTCAGTTTTTTTCAAGAATCATGTAGACTAAGTTTTAAGTACATTTTTGCTCCTACCATGGCTTTTGTCCCTGATGTGATGAAGTGAGTTCCTATCTGGCCTGAACAAAATAATGTAGCACTTAGGAGCAAATATTAGGCAGAAAATGCCTGCACTGGAAGCCAAGATAGAGAAGACTTCCATAGACACGACCTTCCCTGTGGTGCTGTGGTAGACAGGGAGGAAAGTGACCCACACACTGCAGACAACAAGCATGCTGAAAGACAGGAACTTGGCTTCATTATATGTNTCAGGCAGATTTCTGCCCAAGAAAGCCATGAGGTATCTACCAAAGGTCATGGCTCCCAGGTATGCCAGACTGCAGTAGAAGGCAATAGCTGAGCCCTTATTACATAGAATGATGATGTATCCATATTCAGAATGAACATCCATGTCAATAAATGGAGGAGATGTTCCCAGCCATATTCCAGAGAGAAGTACATGCATTAGGGTGCAAACTGGAACGATGAAGTTAGAGGCTTGAAATATCAGCAGCCATCTCGTCCTTCTCTGTGGAGCAGTGATCTGGAAGGCTATATCTACAGTGATGGTTTTGGCCAACACAGTGGAGAGAACCACAGTAAAGAGAAGTCCAAATAAGTTCTGCTGCAGGATACAGGTTGCTGTGTTTGGAAGGCCAGTGAAGAGCAAAGGACAGAGGAAACAGAGCTTGAGAGTGATGAGCAGGAGAGATCTGTTATTGGCCTTGACAACTGGAGTGTCTCTGTGGTTTACAAAGACTCCAATAACAACTGTGAGTGCAGAGAATCCTAGCAACATGACTGTGAGTCCCTTCCCTAAGAGATCATCATAAGACAGAAAAGTCACAATTTTCTGCATTTGCATAATGAGTTTCTGGACACTTCACACACTGATCCATATCTGGTAGAAATGCAGGTGATCGTGAATGTATGGTCAAATTTTCCCTTTATCCAAACACATTTTACAGTACCATCTCATTGCATTGTTATCACAACCATATTTCTTCTTATTTTAGTAAAAAATAAAGGAGTACTCTGAGATAAATAATCCCACAAGTTAGAGTTTCTACTTCTTTCAAAAAACTCCAAGACCAAAAGTATCTTGTGGAATAAAGAGAATCCATCATGTTCTGCTCCAAGTAGGAAAAGTAGTCAAGAACTGGAGCTGAGTCCACGGTGCTGTGATGCATCCTGACCAGACTACACTGTCTTGCTCAGTCTGCTCTGATATACAGCTCAGAATCACCTTCTCAGGTGCGGCATCGCACACAGTGGGGTCATCCAACCCATAGCAATCACTAATCAAGAACACGTCCAAGAGGCTTGGCTGCAGGCCAATCATTAGAGGCATTTTCTTAGTTGTGGTTCCTTTTGGTACATAAATCTAGCTTTTACCAAATCTAGCTTTACCATGATAAAGATAATGCCCAGGACACTACATTTCTTGAGCCTGTTTCTTTTAGCTGTATATTAAACTATTCTAATGTCTTCCTCTGTTTTGACTGAAGTATTTTGTTTATATTTGTAATATTGTTAATACTTACAAATTTAATCACAAGAATACCAAATTGCACTGCCAAATCAAATTCAATCCTTACATTAACTCTGAAAAATATTTATTTTCATTAAATCAGGGAATTCAATTTTAAGACTAGTTTTGTACATTAAATTTCTTGCCTANTAATGGTCCTCACAAACACAGGACACACACTTATATTTATTCATAAATTCCTCTTGAACATTTTCCATTTTCACAAGAATCTTGATTGGATATCATTAAATNCATGTTCAAAGCTTTTCTTAACTTTCTCTCCTTCCCCTTTTGTATTTTATAGCAAAGAGATCTTACATTTGCCAAAGTGTATTTGTAGATGCCAGCAAAAAATAATCAGGACTTGATTCTCTTCTTTACTTCTAGATTCTGGGATCAAATTTGGATTGCTGTGCTGGGCTTTAAGCCTCTGTACATAGTGAGACAATTCCATGGCTATTAAATTACAAAGTTTTGAAAAACTGTTTTCAGTAAAATATCTATTTTGTAGTTCAATTTAGATTTTATTTGTTCTTCCTAGAACATATCTTAGAGACTCTCTGACTAAATACTGGTGAATCAAACTCAGAAGCAACAACATATATCCTCCTGGTATGATTTAATGTCACATGTCATACAGGATACAATTTTCAATATTTCTGTTAGGATGTCCTTTTCAACAGACATTTTCAGTTTTATTTTTGTTCGTAAAATATATAGAAGGTTGGAGAGATGGCCCAGAGTTTAACAGTGCTTGCTGCTCTCCCACAGAACCTGAGTTCGATTCTGAGCACCCACATGGTGAGTCACAGCCATCTGTTACTCCTGTCCCATATGATACAGTGCTCTCTTCTTACCTCCAGAAACATCAAGCATGCATGCAGTACACAGACCTACATGCATCTGTGTACATGTGTACCTTGCATGCATGCAGTA
>LZPO01066908.1:8938-27444 GCA_001675575.1 Neotoma lepida
ATGTAAAAGGAGTGGAAGATCTTTTTAATAATAAAAAAAATAAATGAAAAAAAGTATGATGCTTCTGTCCGGTCTTTGTCGAANGAGTTCATATTTGATTTAATTTGGTATCCTGGCTCTGTCTTAATTTTGAGTTTCTGGGTAAATAAAATAGAGAGCAAGTACTCCTGTGATGAGGTCTGTATCCTCTGCTCCTGCGTGACCCTCCTTCCTTTTGACTATTTTTTTCTGCTTTCTCTGTCGTTAATGGAAACTTTTTGTATGATCATATATTCTATCCTTTTAACACATTAATTATGCATCTTTTAAATGAATTTAATGATTATGAGGGACATTAGGATGCTCATGTTGAAGTGATCTAAATCTATCTTTAAACCAAGCTACCTAGCTTCACACATAGTCTTATCACAGTGTTTCTCATGGCCCACTTGTATACCTGTTGACACTGCTGTCAATCACCTCACTGATCCATGTGCTACAGTCACCTAGTGCACAGCTAACACTGTGGCCTTAAANGGTTATCTCATAGTAGGAATAAGAAAAATAATTTTAAAAATATTTACCTTCTCTCTTAGTTAGGATTATTATTGCTGTGCTGAAACACCATGATCAAAGCAACTTGGGGAGGAAAGGATTTATTTCATGCATAGTTTGAAAGCAGTGAGGGCAGGAACTCACANAGGGCAGGAACCTGGAGGCAGGAGCTGATGCAAAGACCGAGGAGGGGTGCTGCATATTGCCTTATTCTCCATGGCTTGCTCAGCCTGCTTTCTTATAAACCTCAAGACTACCACCCCAGGGATGGTACCACCCATAATTGGCTGGACCCTCCCCCATTCATCACTAATTAAGAAAATGTCTTACAGCTGGACTTTATGGAAACATTTTCTCAACTAAGACTCCTTCCTCTCTGATAACTCTAGCTTCTGTCAAGCTGACATAAAACTAGCCAGTACATCTTATTTTGTTGTTGTTGTANTGATGCCCTTCCTGTATATATATCCACATTTCTACTCCCATCCTTCTCTTTCTGCCTAGAGAATTTATATTTTTACTTTTGAAGCATAGTGTTGATAAACATTTAATTCTAGCCTAGTTTCCTTTTCACTCAACACTTTGAATATTTCACTTTGTGAATTTCATGATTGATCCTAATCAGATGCTCACTGTAGTTATTATTTGTTTCTCGGTGAGTAAGGCTTTTCCCCCTTCTGGGTGTTTTCAATATTATGCCTATTAATGTTTTTCTAAAATTTGAGTGCCTGTGCCTTGAGTTCTAAATCCCTCACATGTGCAATACTAGATGACCAAATAAGTAGAAACCTGATNTGTTTCTACCAGATCACACCCAGTAGCATGGTCTCCATGTAGATAGATATTGACTGCTTCTCTATGTGTGTCTGTCTTGNCAAAACTTGGGTTGGGGTTTTGCCCTCTAATCTCATCTCTGAAAGGCCTAGAGAAAGCCACTGATTTTCAGTTTGTCCAGATTTTTCTTCTAATAAGGACAGGACCAACAATTTCAAAGCTCTGCCCACATCAGAACTGAAACCAGAAGGCCTAAAGCAGGCCCTGTGCATTAAACAGAGTTTGAATTCTGCTGTTGTCATTAGCAGCTATGTAACCCTGGGAAAATTACCTAACCTTTTAAACCCCAGCTGCACACTGGTAANCTTGGAATAATTATAAGAAGCTTAAATTAAACAAGGTATTGCCTTGCATTGGATCTAGCACACACGAAGTGCTNGACAAAAGTTAGCTGATGTTATTTCCCAAAGGTCATTTTCATTTCTGCTTATGCCTGGTCCTCAGCTGGAGGCTTGCCCAGATCTCCATGCCTTCCTTTGTGCTGTGTTTGTCCCACATCTGAGCTTGGTACTGCATGAGAAGTTCTAATATTGAGAAGCTGGAAGCCATAGGTGTAATAGTACCTGTCCATTTCATAACTGGTCTTTCTCCAATGGAAGATAGGAATTTTGGAGTGCCAGTGTTTTGCACTTGGGATCAGCTAAAGATGCTCTTGTATGGGAGTTAGAGTGCATTAAGACTTGGTAGANGAGAACTCTGATGTTTCTTTCATTTCTCAGCTGTACCACCTCAGGTACATTACTTTTCCTGTCTGTGAAACAGTTTTTTTATCTACANAAGAACTGTGGAATGTTTCCCACTTCATGAAAAAGCTGTGCAGGTCAAAAGAGGGGCCACAACTGGTAACAGTGGTCAGTACAGAAGCACTCATTCAGAGTTAGGCAGGATTACCATTGATTGCTCAGATCTGGAAACAGGTGTAAAGGTCTCCTTGACCATTTCAAAAATGACAAGTTCTTATTTCATTGTGCTTTGAGATGGATAAGTTATTCTTCCTCTAGCAGAAAATTTTATCCATGGAAATGCAAAAAATATCTCAATGGGCAAAGTGTCTGTCCCAAAAGGATGAAATCACAGAACAACAGAGGCAAAACGAGTGCAGGTCACTTTCTGTCCTCCCTTCCTTCTAATATACCTCATGCTTAGAAGCAAATACTCTGTCCTGCTTTTGTTTTAAAGCAGGAACTAGAGAAGACAGTCATCCAAGAGGAGGAATCCATTTAGATTCCAGGGAGACAAAATTAGGATATAGGAGAAAACATTATAAGATAAAATATTAAAAACCAACGTCTGCTACATATGTATAACAGTCAACAAACAAATATCCCATAGTTGAAATCTACAAAGGAGATTCCATTCCTAAGCACACTGCTGATTGCTGTATCTACAGAGGAAATCTGGCTTCCAGGTGCAGAGGATGGTAAAGAACATGGTTGTCAGGGAATTTACTAAAAGAACCTGACCACTATCCTGAATGTTTTCCAAAATGCCATGAGCACATTTCTTTCCCAGTAGAGGATACAATTCGTCAATTGTTAAGATTGATTTTTCTAAGCAGAGCACTTCTGGACAGGTTTTAAAATTGTGCACATTACATTTTCTTTTTAGAGCCACAATCAAGGATGCTTACTTAAGGACCTCAAAGTGTGAGCATCCTTGAATGATCCAAAAGATCTGAAAAGTATCCTAGGGAGATGCTAATGCTTAATAGACTTCCCTAGAAAACACCATCATTTGGAAATATTTAAGTTCAATAAAATTATTTTATGAGAATTACAAATGCCTAATAATAAAGAATGTCTGTATGTGTGAGTGTATCTCTCTCTTTCCTCTCTCTCTCTCTCTGTCTCTCTCTCTCTCTCTGTGTGTGTGTGTGTGTGTGTGTGTGTGTGTGTGTGTGTGTAGCCCAGGCTTGCCTTCAACTCTAGATCTGTTACAGATCTTTACCACCATGCTTAGTTTTAACTGGCAATATTTTCTTTTCTTTTCTTTTTTCCATCTCCAAGGCTTCCCTGATTTAAGTGGAGCTGATCTTGTAAACTGTTATTCTCAGCACAGGTCTATGCTCTCATACTGATGAACTTTAGGCAATACATTAGTCATATTAGAGACAAGCTTGAAACAAATGTAAACCAATGTTCTTGGGCTCTAAAAGGAAAAGCAATTAAAATGATAAAAAGTTAATAAAATTATACGATTATCCATAAAACAATAAAAACTTTCTATGATGTTTGGCAATAAAGCCTATCCCATATAAAGTCCAAAATTTAAGTTTCCAGCTTTAGTCTTCTCATTGTAGTCTGAACTGTACACACTACCATTACCAGATAATGTCTATGGAGCTGAATCCTCCATTTTGACTAGACTCATATTATAAAACATGAGGTCAGACAATTTTACATCTACTCCTTCTATTGATTCTAACTAGTAACTAGGCAATCAATGGTGATTACAGGATACAAGAATTCTAGAGCAGAATGAAAATTAAATTTGGCTCATCACTCTCTTAACTATACAAATATAATAACCTCAAGATGAACAGCAGGCAGAGTTTAATATAAATAAATATACCATTTATGATCTCAAATCAGCAACCAAATTTATGAGGCCACTTCAGAATGATGATTCATTTAGAAGGAGATTGTATTTTCAAAGCAACTCCTCTACTTATGCTGTTAGCAATATAAGTACATAGTGACACTAATTAATGGGTGAATGTACACAGGGAATATTTATTAAAAGCAAATGAAGAAAATACAGAAGGCACAATATGGAGAGCTTCTGGTTTCTATGGAAGTAGAGGAGAACCTGGTGTAGCAACTGTCATTCCGTGCTTTCTCTAAGCATGGGGGAGAGCCAATATTTTGTAGGATATTTTTCACCTACAAAGAACTCTAATCTCTATTGAGTGTCCTTACACATTGTTATTCTGGATTTGTATTTGCCTATTCTTAGATAAATACTATTATAGCAAAAATGGACCTGATCTTGAAACATTTATTAGCTAGAAAAGTGAGATTGCACATATAATTCTTTATTTCATTCATCTTGACTTAAGGCAAAAAAAAACAAAATGGCATTAATCCTGGAATTTTGGCTTAAATTTTAAGTCACATAACACTAGACAACTATTTAGAGTTTCTGATACACAAGTATTCACTATCCTTTCCCTTTGGGAAACAAAACAAAGTAAAATAACACCCATCACTATCCAAAGTATGAATTTCCATGGTGGAGCTACTCAAAACTGCGTGTAACTCCAATTGCCATGGATCTGATATCCTCTTCTGGTATCTATAGACACTACTCATGTCACTCACACACACACACACACACACACACACACACACACACACACACACACAGAAAGAAAGACAGAGAGAGAGAGAGAGAGAGAGAGAGAGAGAGAGAGAGAGAGAGGAAATACAATCCTTACAGGTACATTAGAAATGCCTGATGAGTTTCCAGTCTAGTTTTATTTGAGACTTACTAATTAGATGGATGAAGTTTGTTTTCCCATCACATTCATGTTATAATTTCATCCTGTCCTCTGAGCTTAGTCTTCTGTAACCTAGCATTATTCATGGTGGTACAAAAGGACTAGCTGTCATTGTGGACCAACTTACAAGTACTGAGATTTTGCCCCATTTAATCCGAAGCACTTATTGAGATGAACTTGACAGTTACAATTCCAAATTCATCATTTGCCCTTTTGTACAATACAATGTTATTTAAAGAATGAAGTTTTCAGAAAGAAATAAACCTCAGAGATGAAGAAATGGTTCAGTTGTTAAAATCATGTACTGTTTTTCCAGAGGACCGGGTTCAATTCCCATTTCTCACATCAGGAAGCTCACAACCACCTGTAACTCCAGAAGCAGGTGGATCTGACTCCTCTGCCTTCTGTGGGTACTCACATGCATGTGGACATACTNCCGTTCCTACCACAAACATAATTTAAATAATAACAAAAATAACAATAATGATAATAATAAAAAGAAGAAGAAAGACCTAAGGCTAACAATAAAAAGGAGAAGAAGATGAGAACTCAGCATTTTAAGATATTTGGTTAACTAATAAGTGATAACAAATAATCAAACTCTACTTTACTGATCAACCAGGATCAATTTTTTTTTTTTTTTTATACTTACTTCCAGATTTATTTGGCTGCAATATAAGGTAACTGCTACAAAAAAATTATGGGATGATTTCTTCCATTTTTTTATTTTCTCCAGGACCAGAAAAACTGAAATATTTTTGTTAATCTTTTGTCAAATTTAAGTTGTCTATACAGCATAGTTTGGTACAAGGAAGAATTCCAGTAGGAATTCTCAGGTTTATTTATTTATTTATTTATTTATTTTTAAAAGATTTTCTTATTTTACATACCAACCACAGAACTCCCTCTCCTCCCTCCTCCCTCCTCCCGCCCCCCAGCCTTGTCCCTCAACCCACTCACCCGAATCCCACCTCCTCCCATACAAGGTCTCCCATGCAGAGTCTCCAGAGCCTAGTACTTTCACTTGAGGCCGGTCCAAGACCCTCCTTCCTGTGCCTAGGCTGCACCAGCTCATGCACTAGGGATGGATCCCGATCCCACCACCTGGGGGTCCCCTAAAGAGTTCAAGCTAAACCCCTGTCTCCAGTATCCAGAGAGCCCAGTCCAGTACCCTGGGGACTCTACTGCTATTGGTCCATAGTTCATGCGTTTCCACTAGTTTGACAGGCCATTTCAGTACATTTTCCAGTTAAGTTCTCCATGTCCCTTGCTCATACAATTTTTCCTCTCTCACAAATGGACTCCTGGGGCTCGGGTTGGCACCCGGTTGTGGATCTCTGAATCTGCTTCCATATGTCTCTGGGAGAGGGTTCCTGGGGGCTCCTCAGCTATTGGTTGACAGTTCATTCATCTCCACTAGTTTGTCTGGCCATCTCTGTACACCCTCCCATCATGATCCCTTTGTCCCTTGCTCACAGAAGCCCCTCTCTCTTCTATCAACTGGACTCCAACCAGGATCAATTCTAAAGAATCCCTCTTGGGTCCAGCTTCTAGATGGCCAGTACAATGTCTTCAGGCTCTTCTCTAGAGTCCTCTGAGAACAAATTCTTCCAGGAATATAAATGGTCTAGTGATGCCATTCATTTGCAAGACTGATAAGAATCTGTAGTGAAGGGTACCAAGGTGCCCTTTCCTTCACCCCTGTTACGGTTATATCCAAGGATTCCAGGACTAAACATATCTTATGACATCCTTGTTTCTTAGAGATATTATTTCAAAGTTATTTTAAATACTTGTAAGATTAATACAATAAGCATACAAAATAATGCAGCAAACAACGAGGCACTCCCAAGTTTAGGGAGAGAACCTTGCTTTCATTTACTGATGTCACACTTAGTTTCCTTGATTTATATTTTATGCTTTATCTAAGTGATGAATTCTAGGACCAGTCTTCTCCATCCTTAAGAGCAAAAGAAATCCCAGAGACCACAGAATACTGTATCTAGGGAAATAAATTCCATTTTCAGAGTCATTAGCATATTCCCATGGGTCTACAGAGCAGAGCAACTGTGAGAGAAGATATATTTTTTATTTCAGGAGAGAAACCACCATATATATTTTTTTTCTGTCCCCTCCCATAGGATCATCATCATTACCAGTAGAATTCACAGGAAATGTAGAAGAACTCAACAATGTGACTTGAGTAAAAGAATCACTTGGGACTCTGGGAAGAATATTTTAAGCCAAACAAACATCCCCAAAAGTTTCTGCAAACTGTCATGACATAGCAAACTTTTTAGAAGTGAGAAGGGAGAATAAGATATTACTGAGTTCAACTTGCTAAGTCCCCATAGGGCAGCCTGACACATCAGTATGTCTGCCCCTAAGTCTTTTTCCAAATTGTATCTTTTCCATAGCAAATTTTCCTTGGAAATGTTCAGTTAAAATGTGTAAAAACAACTTGAGGAAACGTTAAACACATCATAAATTCTTGTGATGTAAATGAGGTGATCTGGACAGACAGGAGTTAGGAGCCTGGAAGAACAGCAGTGAAGTCTTCTCATGGTGGCTTTGCATGGTGTATTCTGTCTCATGGTGTATTCTGTCTCTTTCAACGAAACTATCCTTAATGTGAAAATGACAGCAAATGTATGTGATGTAGTGATTAAAGGTTGATGCCAGGTCAACTAAGGACATGTATGTAGTAAACAAAGAACTGAATGTTCTTCATTTGATAAGTATGTAAGGTTACCATTCAAAGAGTCTCCTCCTTATGACATTCTGAATCTCTACTATTTGCAGTAGCTCAAGTATGTGTTTAATATGAGTAGTTCCAACCTGTTCATTTATATGCTAGGCTGAGCCTCTGGTTATGCTTCCTTGACAGGTATCTATAGAAAAGCCACTCTGGAGTTCTATTTCATGCACTCTCAGGACATTCTTACCCATTTCCTGTTTGAGAGGAAGGTCACTGGTCCACTGAGATGAGCTATGCCAATGTTCCTAATCATAACCAGAGCCACAGAGGCAGGGGGAACAGTGATACCACCCTCAGTAGAAGAACCACAGCAGATGGCTTCACTCATTACAATCTTGCCTTGTTTACAAAAACAATATTGGTTTTTACAAGATACAGACTGGGATGCCTGACAGCCTGACACTGGGGAGTGTGTGTGTGTGTGTGTGTGTGTGTGTGTGTGTGTGTGTGTGTGTGTTATTGATCCATGTTTTATAGACTCATCAGAGTGGGAGAACACTATGAATTCTGGACATGAATCCACATCGGTGCTGTATTTAATTTCCCCAAATCTCAGTTTTCTTATTTGTAGAAATGAAATAACAAAAAAAAATGAAATAACAACACGAATTTGTAAAGTTATTCTAAATCACCTAGTCCAGAGTTTGCCATATCATCATCACTCAGCCAGATGTGTTGACCTCAAGCCTCTGAGTTACCTTAATATGGAAGTAACTGACTGCCATGCCTAATCAGGAGGGAACATCTGGCTGTTGTAAACATGAAAGACTTTTACTTTAACCCTAGACTAGGAATTTCCCAGGAATTAGATCAAAAATGAACATATGTGTGCATTTTAGAATCCTCAACATTTTAGTTGGGTCTGACATTGTAGGTTTAAAATTCCCTGTCATGTAACAAGTGAGTTCTGAGAACCTTTTCAATATTGAGAGAAATCAAGAAAGAGAGAAGAGTAACAAATAGATACTTCAGTCCATATGAGTTATGAGTGAAAAGATAATGCATTTGTTTCTATCTTGGGGGTGGTTCTTTCAATTTTTCCTTTCTAAAGGAATCCTAGTGATTTATTGTACATCCAGGAAAATAAAGTATATCTCTTAAAGTTGATAAAAGAACAGATTCATGTGGATTTCTTGGTGCTTCTATGGTGGCTGAGAGTGCAGAAGGAGCATAGATGATTCACTGTGAGGAGCTAACAGAAGTAGATATTCTTTAATAAGCAACCAAAGTGAATATTCACTAGGAAACACTTCTGGAATTCCAGCTTTAATAATTGGAAAAGAAGCAATATTATGGAAAGATTGGGAAGTTTCATGTAAAATACCAACATCTCATAGTAATGCTTTATTGAAGCTTCTGTAACAAAATATCTTGTAATGAGATTTAATAAGAAATCAAGACTATCTAAGTTGATGCAACAGTAATTGTATCGGCAATGATAGTGGGGGTTTCAGGTGCTGAAATATGAATTTGTGTATGAAAGCGAGGGGGATGGGGGGAAGGAAGAAAAGGAAGGGAGAGGAAGAGAGGTGGGGCAGGGATCTGAATGCTTATTTCCAACTTGAGCCAAAATTCAACTTAGCCAGGAATTCCAACATCAGATATCATGGTGTTTTGGATGCTCTGGGATACTTGTTAGCCAGTTCCAATAGGAATGATTGGCAAGAGTAAATCCTAAGGAAGGAATCATTAAGGCACTCAAATGTGATTTAAGGGTAGAGCTGAGGAGTTGGAGAGAGGCTATTTCTGAAAATACCCAAACAGTACTAATCACATACACACCACACACACACACACACACATCCTTGCTCATGATGAGTGCCAGGGACAATAGCTGTAAATACAAATCCAAAGAATAGAAGAGCAATCTCTCTATGCTCTCCTGAAGGTGTTCTGGATTCTCATATAGTACCAATAGTGGCCAACACAAGCCAAGCCTCACTGTTTTTTCTTTTCTTTTTCTTTTGGTTTTTTGAGACAGGGTTCCTCTGGGTAGTCCTAGCTGTCCTGGAACTCACTTTGTAGACCAGGCTGGCCTTAAACTCATAGAGAGCTGCCTGCCTCTGCCTCAGGAGTGCTGGGATTAAAGGTGTGCGCCACCAGGTCTTACTCTTAACTAGGTCAAACTCCCTAAGGGCAATGCTTTCATTAATCCCAATTTATAGGTCAAAAACTCATCTATGAGGAAAGAGAGATTAAGAGTTGTCCGAAGTTACACTGCAACGAGAAAGATTGAGACACAGACTCATGAATGAGGGGACCTTGACTTTATACCCCTACACTGGCCCACAGCTGTTTATGGAGTACAGCGTTCAGGTAGGGAAATTGATTTTCTATCATGATTTGAAGCATGTGGAAAAGGAGTTAATGTTTTAAAAATTCCAGAGAACACTGCAAGCTATTGGTGAACCATGCAGTTTCCTGGAGACTTTTATTTATCTATTTGTTTGTTTGTTTATTTATTTATTTAGAGGCACCTGGAGTAGAGAACACATCAAAGATCTCATAGGTCCACAATGTGGAAATTAGTATATGCTGGAAAGAACAGCTGTTATATCTGGGAAGATTCTGTGTGTGAACAAATCTCCCTGGAATAGCTGAGGAAATCTTTACATAAGGATGGGTTGAGCTCACTAAGTAAGGAGTGGGCAATCAAAGAGATATTGCTTGTTACTACCATCCTATCAGTCTGTCACCCCAGGCTGATGTAGCTTGAGGAAACCTCCTGAGGTTCTAAGGAAACTAGACTACAGCAAATTGAAGTTGGATAGGGACCTGCCATTTAGGTACCTGCTGGGTGCTAAGCTCTGCACCTGCACACAATTGCCCTGGAGGCATACAGATCTACACGTGTTTTATTTCTGAGAAATAAAACTTCTGTCACATTAATCCCCAAATTCTTCTCTTACACAATGGGAAAGTGGTGAAAAGTAACAGGAACACAGCATTTATCTCAGACGCAGCATTTTGCTTTCTGACTGTGTGAATGGCTGTGTGTGTGAATGGCAAGGAAGGAGACAAAGACCCGAAGCAATGCCTCACATTTAGCATCTAACATCTGGGATCAATTCAGTCAAATTAAGATTCACGAGACTGCACCAGTGCATGGCGGGAGTTCTGCTGTTTTTTTTCCTACGGCAGGCATACGATATAAGGTTTTTGTATACTACACTATGACACTGGATGCAAAGTTTCTTTAAAGAGAGTAGACCAGAATCCAGAATCCTCTCACTAGCTGCGAAAGTTTGGGCAAGATGCTTTAAACTTTCTGAATCCGGTGTATTTGTCTATCAGTGCAGATGATTGACAGCTGCCTATTCAGAACACTAAATCAAGGTTTGCAACAAATTATTTTCTGGATACCTGCTGGATACATAGAGCTTGTGCTCCCAGAGCCCTGATCCACCTACTTCTTTAGCATTTAGAGTTTATTCTCTAGTGGTCATATCAACAATTAAGGTGCTAGTTATTTCGAAAAGGTCTACAGAAAATATTTTTTAAACTCTTGATTATTTCAGTTTCTATATTAACAGTGTAATTGAGGGTTGAAAAACAAGTTCTCCACTTCATCTTCACTCACATGAGAATTTTCTTGTTATAAAAAGATTTTGTCTGCCTAGATACACTCCAAGGTCATGTTCTCATATATAGCAAATATAACATGTATCGATTACTTAGCTCATGCTATGCTCTCTGTTAATTGGCTTTCAGCCTCTAAATTACTTCCCACAAAAGGAAGACAGTACGGTGTGCAGAAAGTTCTATATCTTGCTTATGTGCCCATACCTGTAAAGTGACTTATCTGGGGTTCAAACAAAGATCTATCTAATCCCAAAGCAACATTCGAACTGCCAATTCATATTATCTTAACTATACAGAAAACTTGCAGAGACGTTTTATGTATTTACAAGCAGCATCCACTGTTGAAGACAGGCAAGATTGGTTTTAATGTGCACTTTCCTTTCTCCTATGAATAGGTGCTTCTTACCCACCATAACCTATTAAAGGGACATACACATCGTTGATGTGGTATCTGTCCACCCCAGAGAGCATCTTTCCAAAGTCAAGTTTTTAATCCTTGGTCTCTGAGCACCAGAAGGAAATTGCAGATTCTTCCACTCCCATCCCACCTAATTCTTATGCTCTGGTTGAATAGTACATTCGTGCTTTCCCTTGAGACAAACTTTTATTTCCTTGGAGCTGTGTTATGTGTATGTACTAAGAGCAGCAGCGGTAATTAGTAATCACTAACATTTATTACGTTTTCTATGCTAGATATCAGATTAAGTAGCAAATGTCCTTTGTTTCATTTGCTACTCAATTTGGCCTTATAAAGGAAATAGTGGAAATGCCAATGGTCTGCAGGGTGGATTTCAAACTAGGCTCTGTTATACCAGCATACATACCTTTAATGCATGTGTGTATGTTTGTGTGTGTGTGTTCATGTGTTTGTACATTTCGTATTTATGCTTGCATGTGTGTACATGTGAAGGCCAGAAGACACCCACTGATGTCATTCTTAGAAATATATACTACTTTCTCTGAGGCAGGGTCTTCATTGGCTTAGAGGTCATCAATTAGGCTAGACTGGCTGGCCAGAACCCCACAGAGCCTCCCATCTCCAGTCCTGAAACACTAGGATCACAGATGCACCAGATCTATCACTGCTTTGTGGTTCTGGGGCTCAAAATTGGGTCCGTGTACTTACTAAGGCAAGCACTGTTCAAAAGGAGCCATAACCCCCAGTTGACCAAAGTTTATATCTTTAAGCACTATAGATTCGGCCTCAGTAATAAAATAAGAATTCAAATGTGATTTAATTTTTTTATTAGTCCTACATAAATAAATGAATACACTGAAATCCTACCGCTTCTGTTAAATACCATGCAATGTCTCAGAATAAAAGCAGACAGTAATCCAGGAGGAGCACTTGGAACAGCAGCATCCCGTGTAGGAATACTGAATCAAATCCACTTAGCAAAATCTTTGGAGACCAAGAAATGTCTAACCACAGAGTCTTTCCCAATAGCTTCTTCAAGGGGGTGTGTACGATGCAATCCTCTTGGGGAGTTGTGCACTGAGGATAAAATAGCCTGAATATACAAAAAAACTGGGGTTCATTACATGAGAGATCATGTCATAAATCATCAGTCTTACAGTTCAGTGACCAGTGCACTTAAATGTCACAGAAGCATGCATTTTGCTGAAAATGTGTTTCTTAGATCTCTATGGGCAAATGTTTTTACTGCAATTCCTTTCAGTAAAAGAAACTTCCAGAATGTAGATCTTGGTTTATGATTTTGTATCCTCAAACTTCAATCTTCAGATAAACCTAATGCTCTTCCCTATAAGTGGATACCATGATTGTTTCCTTGCACAATGCCAATAAGCTTAGAGTGACCCATTCATCCTTTCATCAAGGTGTCCTTTATGGCCCTTGGCATTTTCCTGCAAAAAAAGGTGTATTATTATTTAATCTGAAATATCCCCCAAAAGTTCATGTATTAAAAAGCTTAATTACAAGCTTAAAGGCTTTAAGGAAATCGTTGGATCATTAGAGATTTTAGATTAATCAGTGGGTTAATGCATTGATGAATTCATCCGTTGATGGCATCTTTGGTAAGTCAGATAAACCAGGCACTAGAGTGTTCGGCAGAAGTTGGTCAGTGGAGACCTGCCCTGTGTGGAACTATCTTGTCCAAGGGCCCTTCTCTCTTGATCTGTTTCTTGTTTATCATGAGGTGAGTAGCCACTNCACACTCCCCACCATGAGGGTCTGCCTTACCACAAGCCCACAGAGTGACCAAGACCAGAGCTTCTGAAGTTGTGAGAAAAAGTAAATCTGTACTTTGTTAAGCCGACTTTATCAGATATTTTATCATAGTGACAGAAAAGAGATGAATACAAGGTATGGTTCCTTAAGGTGAGTTATATTGCCTACAAGTATGACAAGTCATTTGGCTCAGGTTACGAAATCAAATCTATGATTTGTTTCCCTAATATAAACTTCTTAAAATAACATTTCAGTCTAATATTTTCTAAAATCGCAATGAGGGGATAATATCATTTATTCCTCAAACTGTTGATAGTTCCTGTCATCAAGTCTTTGTCAGAGCTTTAAAATATCTCCCCTTCCACAATCTGAGGTCCACACCTCAATCTGACAAAATTACAGGTTGATGTTTCCAAGATGCTACCCTCATCTCATCTGCCTCCTTATTTAACAACCCAGCAGAAATATTCTCTGGCAAAACCCCCCCCCAAAAAAAAGCCAACCAAACAAACAAAAAACCCCAACAAACAAACAATAAAACAGCATTTCCAGGCTTCTGTATCTCCTTCTCTTCTCTCAGTGAATTTATATTCTAAAACTAATATAGAAGATTTGACAAATACAATTGAACAAATTAATGAAATTAAGTCACCTATGATGCAACAAAAATAGGGTCATTGTAATATTATNCTTTAAAATAATATTAAAATTTTTCTATATTATTATATATTCTCCTTTTCTTGAAATACTAAGGGACAGATGTTTCTGGCCCCAGCCTTCTTGTGCCCTAAAGTCTTTTCCATGGATATAATTTACTCCTCTGTAACTTCTCCTTATCAGATTCTTTAACATCTTTCATTCCTTCTTTTCTCTTTCTTCTATGAACATGATACCGCATGGAATAGTATGTGATGACCATACTTTCTTCCAGAAATTCTTCACTTACTCTACTCACCCTCCACACACACATGCTCACATACATACATATACAATAAACAAATAAAATGGAATGAAAAAAATTAAAGAAAATGCAAGCTATTATTACTTTCTTAAACTCTGAAACAGAACTGTGATCTTGCTATTGGACATAACTTTGGATGCTCCCATGTGACCCTGAATTAACCCTCTTTCTTCACCCCATCTGTCCCTATTCTAAAAATCACCACTCATCCTCCTGTCTCATGGGCTTAAGTCTTACTCCATCTTCTTTGCCAACTCTTTAAACTGGGTAAATTTTTGAGTTCCGTGGGCTTTCGTTGGTAAAGCATTTTTCACCTCAACATCTTCATGACACAGGCAGTTTTTCATTCATCTGTCAATATCTGGCACAAGTTTCATGCCTAGTAAGTAGTGCATGGCTTTGCAGCCCACTGGGATACAATTCTGTGACAATCAGAAACAATGTTTTAATGAGTGCTTACAATGTTTTGGTTATATTCCAACTACTGTCCTCAGAATTTATATGTGCTACCACATTTAATTCTAACATCAACCTTAGAAGTTAGGTCCTGGTGTTATCCCTACAGTATACGTGAGCACCAGCTACACCAAGCCTTTCAAGTACCTGATGGCAGAATCAAGATACACACCCATGTTTCTACTATTTATATTGCCCAAATCTTGCTTTCACTATTTTATTTTATTTTGTGTATGAGTATATGTGTATATGAATGTTCATATGTGTGCACATGTATCTCTCTGTCTCTCTCTGTGTGTGTGTGTGTGTGTGTGTGTGTGTGTGTGTGTGTGTGTGCATATGGAATTCAAAGGACAACCTTGGCTGTCATTTCTCAAATACTGTCAACCTTTGGGGTGATTTAATTGTGCTTATGTGTTTGAGAGTGTATGCACACCTAAGTGTATGAGTGCATGTGCCTGTGCATGTATGGAGACCAGAAGAGAGCATTGGATCCAGTTACATGTATTTGTGAGACACCTAGCTTTTCTTTTGAGACAGAATCCCTCACTGAACATTTAGTCACCAAGTAGGCTAGGATGGCTGCTAGGATGGCTGTGACTGCCTAGTGAACCCCAAGGGATCTGTCTGTCTCTGTCTCTCCAGTGCTTCAGAATGCATGGCTGCATCTTCTACTTTTTTTTTTATAATAGTACTCCAGGATAAAACTCAGGTCCTCTTGCACTCAGGCAAATCAAAACCTGCACTAGCCTTCAATTCTCATTTTAAAACAGGGTATGTAGTGCAGAGTATGACAAAGCTTGTAGTCTGTAGTAATCAAGAAATAGGTATAGGGTAACAGAAATTCGGGTTACATGTGTAAAATTAAGCATGTGGAAGTATAGAGTGCAATTGAAGTCCCAAGAAGGACACAATTTAAAATGGTCAAGTCACGGGTCTTCTGTAAAAAGTGATGGAATCAATGAGAGGAGGCACATGGACAGGAGATTCAGGTCAGAGGCAACAGTATCTGTGAAGGTTTAAATTAAGAAATTCAGCAGAATAAGCTGCACAACCACAGAGGTTAGGTATGAAGTAATGGACTAGTGGGAGAAAGAAGAATTTCCTGAGGAAAGGGGAGCAGAATATTTAGTTAGGGAGAGACAAGCCAGGGAGACTGGAACAGGAGGATTAAACAGATAAGATGAAGGAAAGGGGAGGGTAAGAAGGGAAATGTTGGGAGGGATAGTTAAAACTAAGGGTCATCTGAAGGGTCATATGGAAACCTACTGCAGTAGAAGCTTCTTTATATACATGAAGAAATATAAATGGACTCACCAAATAACAGGCAAACAAAGCCACAACTAGACATTTCTTACCACCAAATGAAACTTCCAGTGCCAGAAATGGGTTACATCTAATTTATTTGTTGGCCAAGGAGACCCCATGGAAGCCATCAAACAACTAAAGTTATTGCCAAGCCTATTGGTTGATTTTCACACATTGACGGTAAGACCCTATTNCTGAAGACAACACCTACGTATCTCATTGAACATGGAAAAGTTGAGCTTATGTGTAAGTAGAGCCTTCATCTCTACTGAATGGTGTTCATGATATTGGAAGATACTTTGCATGATACAAGAGGAAAAGGATAAACACCAACACAACAAACCCTCTGATCTACCATGGTGATCTGCCTACATGATCAATTGTTCCAATAGTGGCACAGAAGTCATGGGAGTAACCAATCACTATCTGATTGAAGTTAAGCCTCACTCCATAAGAAGGAACTCATGCCTAACACTGCTCTAGGGGCCNAGAACCTGAGACTAGATAGGCCATGGACCTAGGGAAAGCCAAATACTATTTTTCTGCTAAAGAAATGTAGCAATAGAATAACTCCTAATGACATTCTACTAGCCTCATAGATCAGTGTCTTGTTCAGCCACCAAAGAAGCTTCCACCTGAGCAGATAGGAACAAATACTGAGACCCATAACTGGATAATGCACAGAAGGTGAGAGATTTTGAAATGCACAGTCCTAAATTAGATGTCCCCATCAAACCTTTCCCCTCAGGGCTCAGGGAAATTTTCAGAAGACAGGGCAGAAAGGTTTGAAGAGCCAGTAGGGATGGAAGACACCAAGGAGAAAAGGCTTTCTCTACACAACAGCATTGAAGTACATATGAACTCGCAGGGATAGTGGCAGCATGCACGGGGCCTGCATAGGTACCAGTTAGATGGGATCCCATCACTAAGTAATAGGAGTAGACATGATCTCCTACCCTAACTAAGAAGCTATCTCCCACTGACAATCACTTACAGAGGAAACATTAGTTTTCTCCAATGGAGTCTCTTTGGGTATAAAACTACACTTATGGGTTACTACCCCATGCCCAGCAGTAGACAGCTCACACAAAACAAGCTCAATAGTATTTTTAGACTTGGGGTGTGTGTGTGTGTTTTCTGCTTTTTTATTGTGTCCCCTTCCCCATTTGTTTGTTTTATTCTATTGTGGTTTTTTTTGTTTTTTATTTGCCTATTTACTTTTTAAAGAGAGAAAGAGAAAGAAGGTGTGGGTGGGAATGTGGGGAGGATGTGGGACTAGACGGGGAGGGGAAACTTTGATAATATATTGTATGAAAAAGAACCTATTTTCAATTTTTTAAAAGAAAGATCAACACATTCAACGAAATAAGCAGAGTTAAACTTTAGATCAAGGAGGAGTCAGTAAGGGAGGGAATGGAAGGGCTGGAGATGAGGCTGAATTGACGAAGTCTATTGCTAGGAGTTTCACTGACAGCTTCGATTGAGGCATCAGCATTCTGTCAACTCAACTTTCCAAAGAATAGCTCTAATAATTTCGCTTGCTTAGTGGAAGATGCCCCAACGTGTTTGCTTATTGAGCAGATACCACATCTCGTAGTACGCCCTGGGTTGAACATCACCAGAGCCAGATACTGTGCTGAGTGGTGACATTCACTCAAAGGTGGACATAATTGGTGAATCTGGGAGAAAAAAAGTCCTGAGAAGATAGGACTCTTGTTTGTAGAGACTGATGAGCTTTGGAAAATTCTGATTCCAGCTTACAGACTGTCTTTACCTTGAACAGCAGAGCATCTTAATTCACAGAGGGCTAGGATATTAGACCCTGGACCTAAAGCCATCTCTTNAAGACAGTAGATATGAGGTAACCAACAAAACTGCAGGTGTAACNTGGTAGCTCTATCTCCTGGTGGCCACGGTGCTCCTTTATGACATTATATACTTGAAGCTGCAGATAAACTGTTCCTTCTGTATCAGAAACTAAGACATCATGATGTTTTCCCACATGTGAACTAAAGAAGAGTCTGTAACCTCCAAGGACCTCAGCTTCACTGTATCATTTACACTGTGGTTTCGACCCTCTTTTCTAGAGAATTGTTGGAGGAAATGCCCTAAAAGGATATCCATTTCATCACGATTTCAGAAGAAAAACAAGTCACTTTACTCCATGAATATGGCCTATAATTCATATAAATCCCTTTCAAACCTGCAACATAAAACTCACTGTGCTTCTGNTTTCCCCAACTAGTCCTCTTTAAGACAGTGCATTTCAATTTAATTTGGAGTGCTTACTCTGCTGTGTTAAATAAACTTCTGCTTACACAGCCTGTGCCCCTCAACTGACTCCTTTTCTGCAAGAAGACAAGAACACAGAAACTCTAGCAAT
>LZPO01066908.1:43105-55461 GCA_001675575.1 Neotoma lepida
GGGGGGGTTGAGATGTTCCTCACTGCAGGAAAAGACAATGAAAGAAAATATTCACCAAAGGACTGGCCAGAAAGAGGCAATGATTTGGTCAAAACTCTTTCTGCATCCTAATGTTCTCCTGTAGCTTGATGGGAATTCTGGTCAAAAATGTCAGAGACTCAAATAGAAAGTAAGATACTACAAGTAGGGTGCTTAACCCAACCATAAAGCATATAATTAGTTAATAATACATCAAATTGTGGTAAAGAGAAACATGATGTGTTATATGGTGGGGACTGCTGAGGCCATTTTCTTCATATTTCTTAATTTATTTAACACAGAGAGGATGCTCAAAAATACTATTGAACAGAAGAATGGGTGAATGTTAATAGCTCACAATGAGGGTGCATTAGTTAGAAATTACATGATAAAAAGAGGCACAAAAACATGGTTAAGAATGTGACATGGTTATTGAAACATAGCTAAAGATTGGCTGAAGAAGACATAGGACGACATATTACTTGCTGGGTCCAATACCTATAAATAGTTGATAGAAAATTCTAAGTCTTTATGAAATCAAACAGAATTTACCTTTGAAAGACTTTGAAAAAAAAAAAAAAGAAAGAAAGCTTTACCACTTCTGCTACCTGACAAAAACAACTTATGTAAAGAGTCATGATATCTTGCAGCATGGCTTGTTCACGTCTAGATGGACCAGACTTCATATGGGAACTGGTACCAGACTGTATCCATAAAGCCCATCTCTAACAACCTACTTCCACCAGTCAATTGCACCTCCTGAAGTTTCCATAATCTTGCAAAATAGCCACAACAGCTGGGCAGAAAATGCTGAAATACATGAACCTGTGGNGAGCAGTTCACATTTAAATAATAATACTCCACTCCTAGTCTCCACAAGGTCTTGGCCATTTAATAAAGTAAAACAGATTAGTCCAATCTAAGAGTGTCCATANTCTTTGACAGTCCCANTAGTGTTCAAAAGTCCAAACCCTAAAGTCTCTTCTAAGATTAATGATCTCTTGTAATATTTTTAAAAGGCAAGGTACATACTTCCAATTATATGGCACAGGATAAACATTCCCATTCTGAAAGGAAACAAGGGGGAAAGACTTGACCAAAGAAAGACTGAAGCTCAGGAGGATAAACACCAACCCATGTAGTTTCATGTCTAGCATCTGAAGTTTATGATAATATCGTATGGCCTCCAACATACTTGAGTAACCCCATCCCCAAAGCTCTGTTGCCAGAAGCATATGTGGACTCTGTCTTGGATCAGCTCCAATGAATATCTAAAGTTTTCACACCCCAGCCCCCCCTCACCAGTGGAAATCCCACATTCTTAGCATTTCTAACATCCTGTATCTCCACTACAACTTAGTTTTCACCTTTGCAATTTCATGCACAGTATACTCAGTAGCTCCATGCTGGGATCCTGAGCCTGCTACCCATTGTTCAGCCTAAAGGAATTTCTGGAGTCTTAGTGCAAGTCTATCAGACCCAATAACTTTTTCATCTTGCAAAATCACTGCTATGTGATTGATGATGCCAAGTTATATTACAAACTCATGATGTAGCTTGGGCCACTTGGAGCACATCTATAGCACCCTCTGTATGCATCTGGGCTGAACTGGAAAATACTTATGGAGATGGTAGTTTTCCCACTGGGCACCCTGGAGGCTCTATCTTATTGGGTATGCTTCTTTCAAAAGAATATTTTCAAATCATTTTTCACTTTTAGTCCCTGGCATTGTCAATGGGAAGAACCTGCTCCCGCAAAGCACTTTTCCTATTGTTGTGGTGCAAATGTCTAGCTTCTCTTTAACAATTGAAGGTGCTGCTTGGTCTTCATCAGCCTTGTTTGCCTAATCAGGTCAGTGCTCCTTTCCTCAGTAAGCTACACATTTTTCACNTCTTTTAGCNCTACTTCCTGATTTCTGCTACTGTAATCCTAGCTAAAAGCATTGAACACTAACTATGCCCAAGGTAACTGCTATGCTGTCTTGAAATTTCCTCTTCCAAGCAAATAAGTCNGTTAGTTTTGAATTCAGCCTCATTCAAAATTTCAGGACAAAGAATGTAGGCAGTCTTTGTAGGAATACAACACAAATGGCCTCTGGCCCAATTCCTGAGAGAGTCCCTGCTCCCCTCTAAACCATTGTTAACATGGTCTTTTAATTATTTTTTAATTTTGTTTTACTTCTTAGATTATGTGTATATATGTGTGGCAGGAGTGGGTGTTGAAGATNATTTTAAGATGTGTTATTTTTGTTTATGTTGCATTTATTTAATTCTGTGAAGCTGTATTGCTTTGCCTGTTTAAATCACCTGATGGTCTAATAAAGAGCAGAACAACCAATAGCAGGCAGGAGAAAGGATAGGAGGGGCTGGCAGGCAGAGAATTAATAGAAGGAGAAATCTGGGAAGGGAAGAAGGAACAAAAGAACAAGAAGAGGAGCATACAAGGGGCCAGTCACCTAGCTTCCCAGCCAGCCACAAGGTAAGAGTGAAAGTAACATTTACAGAAGTAAGAGAAAGGTAAAAGCCCAGACGCAAAAGGTAGATGGGATAATTTAAGAAAAGCTGGCAAGAAACAAGCCAAGCTAAGGCCAGGCATTTATAAGTAATAATAAGCCTCCATGTGTGATTTATTTGGGAGCTGGGTGGCAGGCCACCAAAGAGTAAAGAGAAAAGACCAAAACAACCAACAAGTGGGGATATGTGCACATGAATGTAGGTGCCCACAGAAGCCAGAAGAGAGTAATAGAGTCCCCAGAGCTGGCCTATACACCACATAGTCAGTTTTGTCACAGTTATAAACCCACACCAAGTACAAAATTATTCTGCATTGTCACTCTTCTTACTATGGTGACATAATATCTAACAGAAACAATTTAAGGGACAAAGTATTTATTTGGGCTCGTGTTTTGAGAGAGGACAATCTATCCTGGTAAGGAAGGCAGGGTGGCAGGTAGTACCATCTNTGGTGGCAGAAGTTTGCAGCATAGCTTACTCACATCCTGGAAGGCCAGAAAGAAAAAAAAATGTAGACCTGGACCATGGTCAGGTTGTAGTGAGTAATGCCAGCAATCTGCTTTGTGAAACTAGATCCTACCTCTGAAAATCCACACAACGTTTGAAAACTGTGCAACCAGTTAGTTCAAATACATGAGCCTGTGATAGATGTTCTGTATCTAAACCATAATAATCATTACACAGAGAACAAAGAAACAAATCCATGCCCAGAAGGTTAATGATTAAAAGAAAAAAGAATTATCAGAATGATACTGAGTATTCAGAGATCTGTTTTGAAAACAGTTGATAAAAAGTTTCTTATGGCTTCCACTAAAATAGTCACTTCACTTTATGGAGGGCCAGAGTTGGGACTGTGAATTAATTATGGTAATTTTGAAGTATTTATGCAAGAGGGGGCCTATGTGTATGAATAAGCAAGTGGCTCTTAGTAGCATTTTCTGATGAATAAATCAATTTAAAATTGGAAATCTGTGTCCTCTGGTAATTTCTTCTAAGACTTCTTTACTGTGAAATCCCCTTTCAAAATTAACACACTTAAAAGACATTCATTAAACATTTGTTGAATGGATGAATTTTGATGTGACATTGAGATAATACTGTCAGTTTAATATTACTATGGAGTAGTGCCCATTTGCTTAGTTTTCATAAGCAAATGTTTTGCAATGATTACAGAACTGCAAAGAAATCTACTACTCAGGAAGAAGTTACAAAGATGCAGGCCTGTTGTGAGCTAGGATTGGGGTATGTAGGACATAACCACAGCAGGCATTATATGTGCCAAACTACAGAAGTGTGAATGAAGACTATCTTCCATTTGATGAGACATGTGTAGCAATTAATTTAAAAGTGAGTGATATGTAAAATAGTAAATACTGAATAAATATACTACTATGAAGATAAGTTTGGAATGATAAGTACCAAAATACTCTTTGAATTTGAAAATAATTTATTTTAGCATCACATCAAAAAATGCTAATGTTTCAAAGGGATAATTTCTATAGTTCATTGCCATATGACAATATCAGTAAATTATATCAACCAATTTGAGGTGATTAAATAACAAATTCATGAACATGAACTCTGCAGGAAGCAAACAGTATTGTGGTGTTTCGTTCCCCATATCTGTAAGTCAAATCAGCTACTCCCAGACTGCAGCTCATTGCTGCTATAATGGGGCAGAATACAAGACCAAACACACACAGAGACAGTTGTATAGTGGAACTTTAACACCCCAGTATGACGGCAAATTAAGTAATTTTAGAGCNGAGTCTCTATGCAACCACATAATACGATGATCTCATTTTACATAATGAGAAAACTGAGGCCCAAAGATATTATCTGGCCTGAAGTTTGCACAGTCAATAAGGAACAGAAAACTGCCTCCACCCAGACACTGTATCACAGCTTCTAAGTTTCCCCTCTTGCACACTGACTCTCACAAAAATGAGGGAAGGAGGAGAAAAGTACTGGAACAAAAATTCTTTCTATCCTTTAAATATGCACTTTAAATATTTTATTTCTTATGCCATAACTTTATTAAAGCTTTGTTTAAACAGACTCAAGTTTGGAGATCAGAATTCAGTTTTAACTGTTCTAGAAATTTTTAAGCATATACAAAAGCAGATATAATAATATAACAGAACTGTCATGTATTTGCCATACATAATTTTGAATCAAATTCAAGAATTTCATTCATAAGTATATTAGCATGTGNCCATAAGTGTAATCACATGCCTTTAANACACCTAAAGAATTAATAATTATCCTTCGATGTTGATGTCAAAGTCAATGTTCAAATTCTAACTTGTCCAAGAAATACCACAACTTTTAGACTTTAAAAGAATAAAAACAATTTAAATTCAACTACAATATTGAAAATACAGGAAAACAAAATAATTTGAGTCATGATAGTCACATTATAATCTGCTATGGATATTGCCTCATGAAAAATGGTGAGAAATCTACAGCATGATGAAGACCTGGGAATATCATCATTACTATGGGATTATATTGGTTATGTCAAGTGACCCAATTTCAACAAGTATTTTAAGAGAGATGAGTTTGTAATAAAAATGTGTTGGCTAGGTAGACAGCAGTGTTTACCAAATTATCAATTATACACACATCAAAATGATCTTAAATACATGGCAACATGGAGATTCTACAGGAAGCAGTGGTGGAGAAACTCTGGGGAATCATCAGTTGGACTGGAGCCAGGGGCTCAAAGTCTAGTTTGGCTCAGCCAGAGTGATGTTCACAAACCTGCTGGACTCTGAGTATCAGGGTCCTCACAGCTTCAAAAACAGAATGGCCAAGACGACCTCTGAAGTCCTTTCTACATTTAGTAGTCAGTGGTTACAAATATTGATTGAACTTCAAAGGCAGCCTTTCACGGTGCTATTAAATGTTGTCTCATCCGCCATATACTTCCTGTAGATTTTGTCTGATGGGGAGTCTCTGTGGCTGTGTAGGCTGTACTGCAGAGGGCAGCATTTGGGGGTGAGCATAAGCAGAGGCCTAGCAGACTGCCTAACCTTACATCATTTCCTGTATCACATGGAGATACGCTAGTGCCCCCTGTCGGTTGGCCAGATTTAGCATGCTTAAATTTGAGTTTCAAATCATGGGTAATTTTGTACTTAAAAAATTTAAATGGCAATGCTTATTATTTATGTAAAATGCAAAATTAACTAGATGGCCTTTATGGCGATCCTAATCTTCTGACTTCAGCATGTACACACACACACACACACACACACACACACACACACACACACATTGTCAATTTGTATTGAGATGAAAAGGGTGGAGGAGGGAGATAGGAGCAGGAAAATCACAGAGAAATTCCCTTCAGGAATGCAGCTGATGGTGATGCTGACTGGAACAGAGGAAGGGAAATTGTGTTCTGTATATATTTTGATGATAGGGAGTACATGTCTTACTAATAGACCTGATGCAGAATGTATGAAGACTGAAACTTCATTTTAAAGATGAACAACCTGAGATTCAGGAGGCTTCCATGAAGAATCACACACATGCACACAAATAGTGCCAGGGGAATCCAAATCCAGATAACCCTAAGTAAAATATATACATACATTTTTCATTTCATTCTCATTATTCCCTAAACACATTTGGGAAACCCATTTAAATTTTCTTTAAATATTCAATGAAACTTCAAAAATTTGAATGTTAGAAGGCCACAGCATCCAGAAGGGTCTTAAAGTAAGACAGCTATTTCAATTTTGGATACCAAATTTCTCCCTCCCCCAAAACATACTTAAAATGGTTTATTAGTTTCCCAGTCAATCTATAAATGCTTGTGTAGCCCATATACTTGCTGAACCTTGAAGAAAGATTTGAATAAATTATAATAAAAACAAAGCACATTGCCATATTGATGAACAACCAACACAAAAAAAAAATGTCAGGAAATATACTTATCTATTTTTTCATGGGGTTATGGGAGATAAAGCTAATAATACCAAGAGAGGTCAAAAGTTAGCAGAAAATTGACACATTCTTCTAGAAAGTTTGAAGACACTGGAAAGACGTGCTACTGCTCTACTGTGTTTCTGCCTCTTACAACATTGTTTGTTTTCCCACTCGGAGCGCTGTCAACTTGCCTATGCAGACTTTGACTTGGATTGCCTCCAAGGAAAGAGTCAATAGAAATAGAGAATGAAAAGAAAGCATAAAGTATGCATCTATGTGGCCGAGTTGATTTGAAATGGTTTTAAAAGGAAAGGGGAAACATGTAGTTTTTTATTTCTGTAAGGAGATACTAATTATAGATGTAATGAAGTAATGATAAAGAAAAATCCAATAAAGATAAGGAAAAATGCTGCTAAAAGTGGCAGAAAGGATGAGATTTTAATTTACAGAATTATTTGCAATGATCATCATCTGAAATAGCAGTCCAAAAGCACTGTTAACTGTCCACAGCACTGTCAAGATCCTAACCCTGGAATGTTACTGTAATACTGTGGCCAGGAAAGTGGGGAACGAGCAACATAGAGGCTGAGTTAGGAAGAGTGATGGGGATTGACCAGGAAAGAGAAGTTCTGAGCAGAGGAGAAAGCATATTTGAGGACACAGATACCAGCATGCAGGGCCAATCAACAACCTGAAGCCACTTGGCATACATGGGAGTGACCAATAAAGAAAGCAACAAGTCCATGGGGAGTCAGAATCCTGAGTAAGGATTTCAGAAACTGAACATAAAGGGTTAAGGAATGCAGTTTTAACTAGAAAAACAAGGCAGAGGCTTTAAAAGTTTAGACAAGAAAGGGAAATGATTGATTTTATTTTGTAATTATTCAAAAGGAAGAAGAATGACAATAGAAAAACAAGATGGAGAGAGAGGAAAGAGGAAAGAAAGAAGGGAGGGAAAGAGGGTAGTAAGTTCAGTAATATTAGTTACTATATTGCTACTAGTGCAGTAAAAAGGGGCTATGGACTAGAGCTTATAGGATATCTCAAAAATAGGCAACATGGTAGAAAAAGCCAGGCTTTGGTGACCTCACTAAAACACCAATTTATTATGATGTGAAAATGTTCACGTGGCAGCTAGGAATCCAGCTTTGATGATCGTAAAAAAAGGTTGACATTGAAGAAAAGACAGGTAATTGTGTTAGGAAGACTACAACAGATGAGAAGAACGGTGAGAAAACCTATCACATCGAGAATGAAGGCATTGTGGAAGATTTCCCAAGAGAGGTAAGAAGACAGAAAAGCATTGTGGGAGAAAGTTCTACCATTTCAAGGGGAGGCTACAAGCCCCCATCAAGACACTTTTGCACTCAGAATTTACTCAATACTCAAAAGGTATGTGTTCAAAAGGGCATTTAGCTCACTTTCATACTAATGTATTTCGAATTATATTTCTTCTGTAGCTTATCACATCCTACCTTGTCTCTGTTTACATTGTTTATGAAACACATGAAATTTAAAAGAAAGAAAATTTCATTATTTCCAATATTAGTCATTGATTCTCTTTTTGTTCAGTAAAGCAGTCGTCTAACTTCTATAATTACTCAGAATCAGACAGGTTTTATTGTATAATGTGAGCCAACTGAATTAAAATGAACATTAGAATCAAATCCCATGACATCTCTAGTAATTTCCAAGCATGCCCAAGGTACACACACATATGGAATGGTAATTGTAGCAAAGTCTACTGCACCTGCACAGGGAAAGCATTGTATCTTACAGTTCTTAACAAGATAGGGGAAGATAGGTTCAAAACAGAGAAAATTATGAAAAGAGAAGATCCCAGGACAATATATAATACATGTATCTCTAGGGCTTGGTGACTTGGAAAGAGGAAGGTAGGGACTACATTGGTAACAAAACAATAGCAAAAATATCTAGACTCTGACAATTTAGATTAACAATTGGGATTCTGGGGCCATCAAGTTATGAAAAGACTCTTATCAGCTGTTGGGATAAGACTATCAAAAGTGTCCACTCATTTTCTCATAAGAAGCACTCTGAGCAAGTGTGTCCATCCAGGAGGGTTATGTTCAGGGGAAGACAGTAGCACACAGAAGTCAGACATACAAAGTGCTACATGATACACAAAAATTCTCCTGGATTCTTGGCTTCTTCCAAAACATTTTGCTTTTGTTGCTTTTATTTTGTATTGTTTTTCTTTGTTGTAAAGTGATAAAACAAAAAGTTTAAGTATATAGCTTAGTGGAATTAAGTACATTTGTACTATTATATAATCATCTCCAAAAATCTCTCTCTCAATTTAATTTTTAAAGCTTTTACTTTTCTAAACTGGATTCTATACCCTTTAACAGTAACTCCTTGTGCCAGAGAGATAGTTCAGTGGATAAAGATGTTTGCTACCAAGCCAGATGACCTGAATTCGATCCCTGGATGGAACCCATATGGTCCAAGANAAAAAACAAAACAACTTTTGCAAGTCATCCTCTGATCATACATTATGTACAGAAGCACACATATGTACACATACATACGTATTACATAAATAAATGTAAAGAATAAAAAGTAACTTTAAAATATCACCTCAATCTACTCTTTCTCCAACTGAAAGCTACAACTCAACTTTCTATCCTTATGTATTTGATGACTTTAGAGTTCACACAAGTAGCACCACTCATTATTTTATTTGTGGCCAGCTAATTTGGCATAGCATGCCATCTTTAAGACTTGGATATGTTGTAAATCTGTGTCTGAATTTTATTCCATTTAAGGATAAATCATGGTTCATTCTGTGTACACATCACATTTGTCCATTTATCTTTAGGTGGACTTTTTTGGCTGTCCCTACCTTTAACTTTTTTGAATAATGCTGCCCTGAGCATTGGTACCTGTTCCTGGAAGCCACACTGAAACACAACTAAGTCATTTTTAACTTTTGACTTGTTGGGCATACCTCTTTATTCCTTCTTTCTCAGAACATGTAGAATACCTTATTGTTAGTTGTATTTAAGCTAAAACCATCTGTTGTCCAGAGTGATCTACAGGGTTCTGATACCATAGATGATGACCAACTAATTGTACACTTAGGATAGTTTTGAGTGTAGATTATTTTAAAAAACAAAACAAAACATTATGAGCCTACCTATACTATAGTCTACTATGCTCAAAGGCTAGAGAACAAAACTGAGTGATGAGTAAAGAATAATTTGACAGGACTGGTCCTTTTGATTCACACTTCTGTTATAAAGAATACTAGTTGCTTATGCTCCTCTAAAAAAAAAAGTGGGTTTTTGTTGTTGTTGTTGTTGGAAACACCCTCCTTCAATGCCTCCAAATATGAGCAGAAACCAATACCTACTCTTTCATATATTTGTAGGAAGTCCCTCAAATGAGACAGAGTTAATACTCTTGCAAATTCAATTGATTTCTATGCCACTATTTAAAATGAGATCACCAGGAAGGACGATTTTAAATTTAAATGAAGGCTGCCTTGAGTGGAATAACTTCCTCTTGATCCTTACGTTGTAATCAATAGGGAACTCTGGCTGAATCTGATTTTTTGCGTTTTTCAGCAACGTCAGGAATCCGAATGCAAAAATCTGCTCTGTTATGTGGATTTGTGAACTGTCTGGAGGGTTCTCGGTCCATTAACCAAAGGATAGATTACCCAGAGACACAACTGTAATGTTTTTGTCTCCCACTGAGACAGTCTTACTCCAATATTATTCATGTGATTTCAGGAAAAGTGGTTTCTGTTTTCTTTAGGTTCACACTTGAACATTTATAAACATCAAGGCATTCTCTTGGTGTTAATTTAAAATTCTCCAGCAAAATTAATTGCACATGCACTTTAAAAACCCTGGATTCCAGAGCTAGCAATGAGGACATTTTAGAATTTATTCATTCAAGCTCCCAAGTGAATGACCATAATACAACGTGTTCCTTATGCATAGTGTGAAGGGCTGCAGCACCTGTGGCCAAGGAACAAACCTGTCAATTAAAAGAAAGACACGATACACCCTGGCCATGACTGGATAAGACATTTAAATATGAGCCTTGGACTTACCATCCTGATGTTGTAGCCAGCTAACATTTGCCTGACTTTCATAACCAGTCTATTAAAGACAAATCTACTTATGATGCTTCCATTTCTAATTTATNCACTGTGCACATGTGTGTTCATGTGTGTGTAGGTACATATGTGTATGTAGGTACATGTAGGTTTGCAAGTGTGTTTGTGTATTTGTGGAGACAAAAGGGCAATCTTGGGTTTGATCCTCAGGAACTCAGTCCACCTCCTTTGAGACAGAATCTCTCACTGGCCTGTAGCTAACCAATTACATAAGACCGGCTGGTCAGTGAGCTCCAGGGATCCTCCCCAGTGCTGAAATTATAAGTGCGTGCCAAAACACCTGGCATTTTTGTAGGGGTCCTGGGAATTGAACTCGGGTCTTCACACTTTCAGACAAGCACTTTATTAATTGACCGGTCTCCCCAGCCCTTAAATGATATTTTGATTTATGTTTTAGTGGTGCTGGGGATTGAACTCATGGCTCTGCACATGCTAGGCAGATAATCTTATCACTGAGCTACATTCTTGTGTGATGGTTAATTTCAATTTCCAGCAAGAATGGATTAGGAAATGCCAGAGGGTATTAATGTAGCATACCTTTAGGTGTGTCTTTGAGCATGTTTCTAGAGATGTTTAACTGAGAAAGAAAGTCATCCTTAATGTGGGTAGTGCCATCCCATGGGCAGGAGTCCCAGACTGAACAAGGAAGGAAAAGGGAGAAAGTGAGCTGAGCATTGGGATTTCTTTTCTTTGATTTTTGGTTGGTGAATCAAGCCACTCCTGCCTCCCTTCCCTCATCTCTCTGCCTTCACCACTGTGGTGGACCGTCTACCTCTGAACTGTGAGCCAAAATTGCTTTTGTCAAGTATTTAATTACTGAGATGAGAAAAGTAACTCACACACTCACTAAGTTCCTGAAGTTCATTCAGATCTATTGCTGGACTCACACCAATCAGAACTACAGGTCTGTTGAAAAAGAAACTGAACCTATACTTTCATAAGTAAGAATTATCAAATAAGATATTGTCATGAATGCTAAGTGGCAAATGCTTTTTAAAAAATGCTTCCACCATTCCCTATTATGCACAGAGGTAAACAATCAGAGTACTTATAAATCAGCCCTTTGTCTGGACATGCAATAAAAATCTAATATTCTCAAGGAAATTTCTCCTTCTAGCCAGAGCTATAATCACGCATTTTAGGCATAATATGAAATGTTAATGGCTTTTCTTTTCCTCACTCTCTTTTCATTCTTTTCTGCTCCAATCCTGTCCATCTTTCCTTTTTAAAGGGTAAAACAAAGTCATTCTGCCCTTGCTTCTGAATCATGTGTCCCCGCCAACACCTGAGGCAGTGAAAAAAAAGATGAAGAAATGACAGTATCTGGTCTCACTGACTCTCACTACGTTGCTGGAGATATTTAGTAACTCAGACACAGTGTTAACTCTTCCTTGTCCCTGTGCAGCCCCTATGATAGCTATGCTCTGGCCCCTCTCATCAGTGTATGTGGTTTGTTTAGAGTTAAAATTACAAGGACCAGTGGAGAAAGGGAAGCAGCCCTGCCGTCTTGGAAACCAATTACTAAAGATGAGCTGCATTCATTCATTCATTTGTTCAGAGATATGTTAATATTTGATTCAGGAATCCTGTAATCTTGTTCAGTTGATTCCAGCTTAAAAGTAGCTGCAAGTAAGGGTGTAAAAATTCAAAGAAGGTTTAAATTGTCCTCCAATCCCTGTTTTTCCAATATTTATTGATGCCTCCTGTATGACATACACTATGCCGGGGACTGAGATGT
>LZPO01066909.1:26481-37607 GCA_001675575.1 Neotoma lepida
GGCTTTATCCAGGTTCTCTAAAGTGGTGGTTCTCAGGGTGTGGGTTGTGACCCCTTTGACAAACCTCTGTCTCCAAAAATATTTACATTACGATTCATAGCAGTAGCAAAATTATATTTATGACATANCAACGAAATAATTTTATGGTTGGGAGNCGCCACATCATGAGGAACTGTATTAAAGGGTTGCAGCATTAGGAAGGTTGAGAACCACTGCTCTAAAGGGTATGAGACTCTCCCCCTCCCCAATATAGGACCAAAAGAGGCTTTTAGAAGGCACTTCCAGTTTAGCTAGTGTCAGAGCAAGAGTCCTAATAAGCTGTGACTGCCAATCTGTATGTAGCTGCTCCCATTAGTCCACACTTAACTGTACCTTGGAGTGACCGTGTTGGCTGGTGCAGTAGTCCGTCTCTCCTCTCTGAGGCTGTCAGGAAAAACTTTGATGAAAAAGACATACCAAGTTCACTAAACATTTTTTTGTTGTTGTTGTTTTTCAAGACAAGGTTTCTCTGTGTAACAACAGTCCAGTAGACCAGGCTGTCCTTGAACTCAGAAATCTGCCTGCCTCTGCCTCCAGAGTGCTGGGATTAAAGGCGTGCACCACCATTGCCTGGGGCAGTTCACTAAACATTTTAATGTAAGGTCTTAAGCAAGAACAATGAGTGNAAAACTAAAAAGATACAAGCAAATACATTTCAGTATCTATAAAANGTTACTATAATTTTGTGCCATTTATTGATCAAAACAAGGATAGGCAGAGCTCTTGTAAAATTAGGAACAAGATATTTGCTTGTGTAAGCAAAGTAAAAGAGAAGTAGTGAGAGACGTCTAAACCCAGTGAACTTATAGTGGTGTTTTTTACTTGTACATCCTGAGCAGTGTGTTACCCAGTCACAGTTGGTCAAGGAATAGGAAGCACCTGAAGTTAACAACAAAAGGACAAATTTTAGATAAAGCTTTACAGATCCATCTTTATTTTATCTAGTGTGTGTCTTTCATGTCCATACCAGTCAGTTAAACCGACAATCTTTCTGTGCCTNTGTTTTACCATCTGTGAAATGGAGTCAGAATCTTAAGGCAAATGCAATGTTAGATGTGGGTAAATGATATTAAAACTCANTGCTGATGTGAAAGAAAATTGGTAAATGACAAGCTGATACCTTTTCAAATNTAAATTCATTTAAAATATTTNAGGTGACCATTCTGCCTCATTCATGAGAAAGACATAGAATTTGATAAAAATTTAAGGAATTATAATTGTGTATTAGTCACACCTGAGGGCACACATCTCTAATTTCAAAACAAAAGACCAAAGCAGGAAGATTGCTAGTTCAAAGAAAGCTTGGACTGCATGGGGAGACCATTTTGAGAGAAACAGGTGTGGGATGATGTACTTGTCATGATGGCCTTAGTACACTTCAGTTTTCAGCAGACTGAAAAGTGAGCAACAGTCACTGGCTGGATTTCCAATGTCAAGCTGTTCAGAAAATGAAACCACTCTTTCATTCTTTTTAACNAACACAGAAAGATGGCTTACTATTTAAAAATGAGAGAAACNTCTTGACTGGCAAGAGCGACTCTGTGCACACAGGGCTAGCTAGCTACTTGGTCAAGGCCCTAGAAATTAGACGGCCAAGAAGAGTATTATGCAAAGGTTTGTTGTGCTGCCAGACTGTGAAGGGTGAAAAGATGATCAGCTAATCAATGGAGCCCAAGCTGAGTCCTCTCTCTGCTCAGCAGATGGAAATTGCACGAGAAAGGAGCTGGGAATCATTGTGAGTCACGGGGATAAGATTAGTGGCTAATTCATCACAGTACGACACTTCTTAGAAGACATTAGGGAGATACAGAGAAATAATCAGAGGCTTAAAGATGAACATTAAAGGCAAATCTAATGAATACATTTAACTAGAAAGCAGGCAGTAGAGGANAGGTCACCTCAGTGTTGGTGAGCTCTAGTTAGAAAGTTGTCCCCTGCCTATGTAGTTGTTTTTCTACAGTGATTAAAATGAGTTGTTGGGATTCTTAGATGTGACAGATTTCAGAGATAATTTTGGTGTTGAGGAAAGTACCTTATGTTTTCTACAAAGATTAAGTAAACTACTCTTGTTACTGTTCTTGTCTTCCAGGAGTTTTATGTTATTCCCTTGAAAATTCTATCATTATCTTTAATCATCTGATTATTTCTTTGTATTTCCCTAATGTCTTCTAAAAAGTGTCATAACCGTGATGAATTAGCCACTAATCTTATCCCTGTGCTTTACAGTAATTCCCACTTCCTTTCTCGTAAAATTTTCATCTGCTAAGCAGAGAGTGCACTTATTTTGGTCTCTGTTGATTAGCTGATCATCGTTTCACCCTTCACAGCCTGGCAGCACAACAAACCACTGCATTTTATNCTCCTAGTCCTTTTAATTCTAGGACCTTGACCAAGTAGCTAGCTCTGTTTTTATCTGTGGAAAGGAAGATAAAGAAGTGACATTTTTTTATGTCTTCATTTATTGTTCTCTGTATTCTTAACCCAGTTAGAGGGATACATTTGTAATTAATACTTGGGCTCAAAAATAAAATAATGCTAATACCTAAAAGGCAGGTGACGTAGATAATCATCCTTGTTGTGGAATAGGTTACATGTTTCCCTTTGCTGTTTTACTGCATGGTAGGCCGAATGGAATTTTCCATTCAGTAAGGTTGGAGGAAGAACTAGTAGAGGATTGATTGATGAACTTAGGTGTTTTCTCACCTTTCTCTGAAGCCTGGGTAACGTCTGGGTCTGTGGAACTTGATCTGTTTTTACCAGAGGTTNTAAACTCCAAAGGGAAAGAAACGAAGGGAGTCCTAATCCTTGGGGGCCCCTTAACGTTAGTTATTCCCCTGGTGCAAAGCAGCTGGACTGAAAGTACAATTTCCCATAGCCCAGGCTCTTGGGACAGATGTTAAGCATGTAAATTACTTTTAACTTTATTCTCATTTGACTTATATAATTAGGTGCTTAGACCTGTCCCAAAAGTTTTAAGGGAAATCCCATCCATACAGAATGCATCATTAAAACAAAGTTGAAACTTTTTAATCACTACAAAATTGTGGAAATGACTGAGGATGAACCGTGGATTTATTATGTTACTAGTCTGCTTCTTGATTATAAAGAGCTTATTGCCCATGTATCTACATGCATAACTGTATGTGTATGACATGAATAAACAGCTGTTAAGATGTGTAGCTGCACTGGGAAAGCTACCGTTCCTCACAGTTCTTTTCTACTTGTCTCTCCTTTCTTCCAAAGTGGGAACAAAGTCATTGCTTGATAGCAGTGGGATGAATTGAATGCCTACTCCCTGTCCTCATCTCTGTTGTTTTGTTTTGTTTCTCCCTCTAGTAGCATTACACCTAAATGTGAAGTGTGTTCTTGATATTTTGACACTCTGTAAAAGATATTACCGAAGCGGGGTGGGTCTTATTAGGTGACTTGATGCTTTCTTCAGGATTTTCTCAGACTAGCAGATCTGAAACTTAGGCTACCATGACCTGGGGAAGTTTTCAGACTTTGTTGGATCCATCCTATAATGTAAGATCAGGAGGTCTGTGTAGATTTAGATTGCAAACAAGGTGCTGCTGCTGCTGCTGCTGCTGCTGCTGCTGCTGCTGCTGCTGCTGCTGCTGCTGCTGCCGCCACCCAGGGAATCACTGAAAACAGCAGCCTTTAGTAGTCTAAACCTACCACAGATGATTCCCTGATACAGGAGATTTCATTGCTGGGCTTGTTAGACCCCAATGCTTACATAACCTGTCACTATAAGGTGCTGTTAGGTNTCTTGCAAGTTCACCTTTTTTTGGCAGTGCTGGGAATTGAACTTAGGGATTCTGGATGCTGGATAAACACTCTGCCACTAAGCTATGTTCCTAGCCCCCCAGATAGCATTTTTCTCTAATTTTGTGCCTTTGTAAAATTATCTGTTAATGTGTTTTCTTTCATTCGACATCTTTAAAAAGTGATTTGAACCTAGTTGACCTAAATAGTTGGCTCTAAGTGGGAGNTGCACTTCACTTTACGTTTGCTGTGCTGACTGCTTCCTCTGCTTCTCTTTTCTCACCTCATACTTAATTTNTCCAATATAANTGAATGTTGTGTTTATGATATTTTGAATATTTTCTGTTCTTTCATACAACTTTTAAAAGGAATAGGAAATAGACACAAAGGAAAAAAGCGTTGATGGACTTAGGACATTTTATCCAGTGGTAGGTTTTGTTTATTTTGAAATAGCTCAGGCTTGCCTGGAACTCAAAATCCGATTGCNTCAACCTCTAAAGAGTGTTAAGAATATAGCTATGCAGTGGAGCCCCCATGGTGCTGGACTGGGCCCTCTGGATACTCGAGACAGTGGTTTAGCTTGAACTGTTTAGGGGGCCCCCAGGCAATGGGATCAGGATCCATCCCTGGTGTGTGAGCTGGTTTTTTGGAGCCCAGTGCCTATGGTGGGACACCGGGTGCAGCCTTGGCGCAGGGAGGAGGGTCTTGGACCTGCCTCANCTGAATGGACCAGGCTCTGGGGACTCTCCATGGGAGACCTTGCCTTGGAGGAGGTGGGAATGAGGCTCTTATACACATCTAGATGTGTATAAGAGACAGGAGGGAGGAGAGGGGGTTTTGTGGTTTGTATGTAAAATAAACAGAAAATCTTTTAATAAAAAATAATAAAATGAATACTTGATATGTGAAAAAAAAGCTTATAGCTATGCACCAGCACACTCAGCATATGGTCATTGTTGTTTGCTCCTTAAAAACGGAACAGAGACCACAAATCTGTGGATAGGTAAACCAAACCGGAGCTGTCTTGTTAAAACCTGTAGTTGATGTCGCTCTGTTTTAGCAGTGTCCTGGTAGGTAGCTTGTCTTTTTCCTGTCCAGGAGTTTTGTTTGCCATTCCTTTGCCATTCCAGTTTTACAACTTTATATGACCTTTAGTGGCTNGTTCTTACCCATATTTACTGTGCAGTTTTTGAAAGTAGTTCCTACTATACAAATTACCCAAAGTGTAGAAGTTCTTTGTGAATCTTCATCCTCATTATGTTTTTCTGGACAACAGCACATGATCTAGCATGGGCTAGATCCTACTTTGTGTTATCGTTGCACATATCTGGAAAATCTNTTTCCTTGGTGGCAAATTTTCAGATCTCTTTGAAGGGTAAAAGGCATGCTTCATGAAGCCCACTCCTTTGATGTATTTGTGAGTGTTGTGATAAGAGTATTCTTGTGCCACTGACTGGTGATAGAGAGATACTTTTCTTTGTGGAAGTAACTCTTCCAGGCTCAAATTGGAAATGAAGAATGTAAAAGATTGTGGAAAGGAAAAGACATCAAATTATAGTTATGTATCACACATACAATTAATACTAAGTATTTCATACCATTATTGATACTCTTTNTGAATGACAGTAAGGCCTGGGCTATTACTAAATTTCTCAGTATTTCTAATTCCCAAATTATTTGGCATTTTGCTACTAATTTTCTTTTTTTCCATTCTTTTTTGAGNCAGGGTCTTNTGTAGCCTAGGCTATCCTCAAGCTTGGTATGTAGCCAAGGATGGCTTTGAATTACTCATCATCCTGGTTCTACCTCCCCAGAACTAGGAACAGACATAAGCTACCATGCATGCCTACCCGGGCATTTTGCTTTTATATGCCAATCCATTTTCTTATTACTATAGTACATGACTACATTTGCCCAATTGTTTCTTTTTATTTTCATTTTTACATTTTTAGATCTCTTAGGCACTTTATTAAAATCCTTGAGTAAAATATAGGCAAAATAGTAAATCAGAGTCTAAAATACAGAGTAGCAATTTTTTTTTCAAAAGTTGACCTACAACACGTGCTTTAAGTATCTTTCAATTTTCTTGTATGGTATAACTTGGAGAGAAAGGAAACTCTAGAATTTTCAATAAGTCTCAAAGTTTGTTTGATATTTAATTAATAAAAAATAAATTTCCTTGAAGAATGTATAACATTTTAATAAATAAATTAGTATACTATACATTTTACCATATAGTTGGTAGTATTTATTATCCTGACATTAAAATGTAGGTCAAAATTGTCTCATTTCACAATAGCACAAAGCTAATTGTAATAGATCTTTAGAATAGAAACTAACCACAGCTGCTTAATGTTTCCATGGTACAGTCGATCCAAATTAAGGGTTGATTTTGGTGTTGTTGTTGTTTGGTTTTTCGAGACAGGGTTTCTCTGTGTAGCTTTGGGGCCTACCCTGGAACTTGCTGTGTAGACCAGGCTGGCCTCGAACTCACAGAGATCCGCCTGCCTCTGCCTCCTGAGTGCTGGGATCAAAGGCGTGTGCCACCATGCCCAGCTCCCAAATTAAGGTTTAAATGCCCTTGCATGATATTTAAGGACTGGACTTGGATGGTATAGTGGTTTAGAATCCAGACTAAGGTAGCAAGCTGGACCTGAAAATGAACTTGCCAGTTGAGTAACCTTAAGCAAGTTTCTGAAGTTTTTCTGAAGTTGGTCTGTGTTTTGTGTTCTGGTAATGAGGAGGTAAAATGAGTACTAATATACAAAGTACATACACCATGCATAGCATGTGCAATAACTGTTTACTATGGATTTGTACAAAAGTAACAGTACTTAGTGTTTAGTGGTTTTGTTGTATGTAAAAAGCGCTAGAGCAAGTGCATTTGCTATGTCATAATAGAATTTTATTTCATTAGAAGTTGCTTAAATGGTGAGCTAACAGTGGACTCTTGACTATCAGATGAGANTATATGAAGGGAAGAGAAAGAAAGAAACGGAATGGAGGGATTTGAGAGATGCAGAACACAAAAATGCGTAAGGGAGGCAGACATCAGAAGAAAATGAATGACATGGACTCTAAAGAGATAATTCTGGGGGAGCTTTTTACCGTCACTTCCTACACCCTATCTTTTTCTCTTTTAAATAGATGTTCCTTTATCGTTCTTCATGTGTGGACTGAGTCCTGATCATAACTACATGATACTAGATACCATTGCAGAATGGTAAGTATTTCAGATGACTTTGTTACTGTTTCTCAAGTTCTGGATGACTTTTTTAAAAACTTATTTAGCTGATTGGTTCTCATTTATGAATAGGTTTTCAATAGAGGAAGATACATGAAGAATGTATTTAGAAAAGTATATTAGAATACTTTCAAAGTAGATGGTAAATATTTATTGAGTACTTAGTCCATTTAAGCTGCTATAATGTCCGATAAACAGGGTAACTTGTAAACAACAGAAATGTATTTCTCAGCCATGCATGGTGGTATATATTTGTAACTACATTACTCAAGAGGCTGAAGCAGGAGGCTCTTGAGTTCAAGGCCAGCCTTGGTTACATAAAGAGACTCTGTCTTTAAATGTGTATTTTATATATATGTGTGTGTGTGTGTGTGTGTGTGTGTGTGTGTGTGTGTATGTATATGTGTATTTCCAACAGTTCTGAGAGCTGTAAAATCCAGAGTTAAAGCAACAACAGATTCCTTGTCTGACCAGCTTCCTCATAAATGACATCTTACCACGTCCTCATGGGATAGAAAAGACTTCCCTAGCTCCCTTGGGTGTCTTTTAAAGTAGCATTAATCTGAGGCTAGAGAGATAGCTTAGTGGTTACTNTTCTTACAGAGAGATGACCTGAGTTTGGTTCCCAACACCCATGTCAGGCAGCTTACAACTGCCTGTAACTCCAGTTCCAGGGGGATCTGACACCACCAGGCACCCACACACATACATACACATGATTAAAACAAATCTTTGAAACAGGTAACAGTCTCATTTGATGAAGCCTCTGCTGGCAGACCTAGTCATCTTAAAAAGACTACCACTTAATACTGTTACATCAGTGGTTAGGTTCAACATACGAATTTGGGAGGATACAGTCAGACCACAGAATATACTTAATTTCATAAGGAACTGTATTTTGCATGGGAGATAGAAAAATTGGGTAAAGAAAGGTAAATAGAGAAGATTGGCCTATTTATAATTAGCATTAATACAAGAAATAACATTCATAAAGTCAAGTTGGTATGCTGGTACTGCTTAGGATATTTGTGGTATGTAAAGTTAGAGTTTGCCCTTGGACACAGTATATAAATAGGAGAAGAAAATATTTTGCAGCAAGATTTCTTCTTACATTTATTTATTTTGTGTGTGTACATCACAGTGCATGTGTGAAGGTCAGAGGGCAATTTATAGGAGTCAGCTCTCTTCTTCTACCCAGGGNTCAAACTCAGGTTATCAGACCTGGCAGCAAGCACCTCTACCTGCTGAGTCATCTTTCTGACACTCATTTTATATTTTTAATCAAAAGTAATGTTACAGAATAATTTTAAATATTTGATTAATTCTAAAGATGAAATTCACTATCAGGATGGAAATTAAACCAAATGTTGATGAATAGAAAATAAGTACTATAAGCATAGAAAGGAATACTCAAGATAAATAAATACTTTTAGCTATTGGAAAGGTGGAAGAGAATTGGGGATGATTTGGGGTTTTTGTTGTTGTTGTTGTTTCATTTTCTTCATTTCTAAATAAGATTCTAAACCTAATGCAAACTATAAACAATAAGAATGATTATTAAGTATTGCCCAGGAGAAAAAAGGAGTAATAACATGAACAAAAATGGAACTATAACCAACAAGAACAACATCAAGCAAGAAACACATGGTAAATGTCCAGAAGGTTAACTTAGGAAGGAAGCAGTTAAACTCTTCGAGACCTTCGCTTGCACATAATGTTCAGCTTCTCACGTATCCCTCTGTGTGGACCTAGAGTCTGGAAGTGGTTGGAAGGTTGATGACGTTGATGTAAGAGNAGCAAACTGTCAGTTTCCAGCTACACAATGTACCGAAGCAGAGATGAGAAGATCAGCATTTAGTGAACGGCAGAGTCAGGGCCGATTCCTTTCTGCTGAGTTCTTGGACAGAATGCTTTCTACTAGATTTTTAATTCTTTCAAAGAATTTCAGTCTAATTTATTAGTTAAAAACTTGCATTAAGACACAAGAAAATGAGATTTTTAGCTAGTGACCCTTAGCTACTTGTCTCGGCAGGCTTAAGAATTTAGATCACTCCCGATATATAGTCACTGTAACAAATTCCATACTTTGTTGAAATTTGAGGTAAAACTGTTTTGTTTTTAGTATAGTTTCCAAAACAAATCAGGTGAGGCCTTACTATCATTCCACTTGGTACATCCATCCCATCNCCAGATAGTCTCAGTTAATGCTGTTTACTATGAATTTGTAACATTTTCGACATAGTAATACACCTTAGGNTCTCAGGCTTTCTCTTACCCTTACATTGAATTTGTTCTTTGATAGTGCCACACATGTATAAAATGCATTTTGATTACTGTAACCCTCTCCTACCCTCACCCCTATAGATTCCCAATCCTCTTTGTAGAGTTGCCTTTCAAACTTTCTAGAGCTTGGAATATTGGGAGGTTTTTGTTTTGTTGTTGGTTGGTTGGTTGGTTGGTTTTGTTTTTTTGTTTTTGTTTTTTTTTGGGGGGGGGGCATTGAGTTCAGCCATACCATAATCTGTGTAACCCTGTATTTGAAAGTGCCGGTTGATATCTTCAGAGGGGACACAACTAAAGGCAGTGACCTCCCCTCCCGCAGAATCCATCAGTAGCTAAAGTTCAGCTTGGAAGTTCCATGGGCCCCTCCATGATCCTTGGTTATTGATAGGTTCAGCCTTGTACAACCTGTTGAATGCAGCCCTAGCTTTATACAGCTAACTTTATGGGAAAGTCATGATAAAGATACTGATTTTAAACATAACAGTGTATGCTCTCTAAATCTTTTAAACACAGATAAAAACAAGTGTTAACAAAACAGGACCATTCTCTCAGGAGTTATGTTGACTTTTATTTCTTTGATTTTATGTATTATTGTGATGCACATGATGTGAATGTTTGGGCATGTGTGCCACAGCACATGTGGAGGTCAGAGAACAACTTGGTGGAGTGGGTTCTCTCCTTCACCTTTATGTGGATTCCAGGGATCAAATTCAGTTACCAGGCTTGCACAGCAAGCTCCGTTATCCAGTGAGCTCTCTCTCCAGCCCTATATTGACTTCTCTTTCTAGATCTTTGTTTTTAGAATAGTGAGTTAAGTCAAGTACTGGAATTTTGTGTTCNTGCTGTAAACTTTTGTCTCTGGATGACAGTAATGCCTCCCAGAGAGGTAGAATTCAGGAGCAAGTTGATTTCTCCAGGGCCATGATCTTCACATGGTACTTTTCTGAAAGATTCTGAGAAACATGAGAGGCAAAGTAAACATGATAATGGAAAAGACATGAAAAATAGTCTGATAGATTCTAATGGCTATTTAAGNAAAATTTAAAGCATAATCTAAGCTTTATGATCATAATTGTTTTGCAATTAGATACTGAAGATATCCTCTTTTCCCAAGTTCCAAGTCACATAGGGCCAAATCTCAAGTTATAAGACTTGAAGAGAATGAGGGATAGACTCTCAGAAGTTGCTGCAAAGTGATTGAACTTCATTTAACAGTGTGTGTGTGTGTGTGTGTGTGTGTGTGTGTGTGTGTGTGTGTGTGTATTCACAAGTGTGGATGTGTAAAATCTAGAATAACTTCACATTTACAGTAATGTTTACATTTACATTGTGAGAGGGCATGTAATCGTGGTTACGTGCATGTTGAATCTGAAGTTCAGCCAGATACTTCTCCTTGAATTGGCCAAATAAGATCAGAGTTATGTAAGAGTATTACTAACAGGTGATCTTGCTGATAGCAGTGTGGGGCTGTCCTCTGGACCCTTTAGGAAAGCTTGGTTTCCAGTCATTGAAAGACAATGTACTACCACTCCCTCAGTCCTCCCATTATTAGTTGAACAGACATTTGATAGTCAATTGTTCAGTTCTATGTTAGCCTGGAGAATTCTATTTTACACACATGTATTTTGGTCTGAGCCTTTTTTCCTTTATCATACAAACCATAATCCTTTTGCTTGTGACCTCACTAAGGGTTAGTGCAACCTGCCCATAGGGGATCATCTAAAAAGCCTCTGCCTCCGTGTTAATCTTGGCTGCTTTAACAAAATGCCACAAATGGGGCAACTCTAAAAGA
>LZPO01066910.1:10621-21273 GCA_001675575.1 Neotoma lepida
AATTAGTGCCACTCCTGTGGGCCAAGCATTCAAACACATGAGTATATGAGGGGCATTCCTATTCGAACCACCACACAACCCTTTCAGAGGGGTCACATATCAGATANCCTGCATATCAGATATGTACATTTGATATATNACAGTAGCAAAATTACAATTATGAAGTAGCAATGAAAGTAATTTTATGGCTTGGAGTCATCACAACATGAGGAACTGTATTAAAGAGTTGCAGCATAAGGAAGGTTGAGAACTACTGTCTTAGAATGANTTCCCAGAGCTTGGAAGCTTCCAGTGAGCATCTAACCCTCCTGCCCAGCAGCATCTTAGAGGANAACCCTGCTGCCATGTTCTCACCAGGCTGTGAAGGGCTGCCCTGGGCTCTGCAGTTGTTACTGAAACTGTAANAGCTCCGATATGTACTGGGAACTGCAGGTTCAGCCACAATCAAGAGCTCATTTTAGCCGAACCAAAGAACATCCTCATAAGTTCTCCAACCAACCCCAGGTGGTACTCTCACCTGCCCCAGACATTTTAAATTTCAAAGAAGAGACTAGAGATCTAGGGATACCATTTCATTCCTGCTTAGATACTTTCTGTTTCTGGAGTCTAGAATACATAACTTTAGTCTTTTCCTTTTTCAAAACANTAATGTAAAATTACATTGGTGGTTAATTCTGAGTCAAGAGTTCTACAATGATGTCGGTGGCATATTACACCAACTAACTTCTCATTCACGCCTTGTACATCCCAACACAGCCTCAGTGGTACAGTTGTACTCCTATATTTTAGACAAAAGGTTAAATCCAGTTTCACGTGGCTGAGAAGATACTTGAGCAAAACTCAAACCAACTGTCCCTTGTTTCACTAATTCTCGACAATGTCTGGTGTGATAAAGCACAACCACGCAACAGTGGCCACTTCAGGAGAAGATCTCACGGCAGNCATTGAGAACCGAAGGCGCAGGGAATGCCTGAGTCAATCCACTTTAAAACACCAATTCAGAATGAATGGCAGTAGTGGGGCCTGACAGAAGGGAGGACTGGATCTTCCGAAACTATCCCAAAGCCTTTGAGCGCAGGGCAAGGAGATGCATTTGAACAGTGATCAGCAATTAATTTGCCATTCCTTCAACAGATATTTTATGTAATACCACCTACGTATTGCACCTTGGGAGTAAAACTGTAAANAAAGCAGATGTTTCCGGTGTTTATGGAGCCCACAGCCAATGGAGATGAACTGGCATTCCCATACAGCATAACAAAGACCGGTAGGGAATGGAAGACTGCTAAAGAATTATTAGAAGGGCCAGTGAAGACAAGGTTTGATGGAAGGTGTGAGGAAGGAGGTGGTCACCAGCAGTGCAGAGAGAGCACAAGCAGGACCAGGGTGAAAGGAAGAATGACATACCAGAACAATGGGAAGGGGGAAGAGCGGGGTGGAGAGCAGGGCTGGGGAGCTAGGCTGAGGCTGGAGAGTGGAGCTGGAGAGCAAGGCTGGAGAGAGGGGCTGGAGAGAGGGGCTGGAGAGAGGGGCTGGAGAGAGGGGCTGGAGATGTAGCTTGCAGAGTGTTGGGAGCCAGACCAAGAAGCAGGGAGTGCTGTGACTAGTTTTTGTTCTAGAACATCACATTGAGTGTGGATGCTGATAGACACAGTAAGCCATTCACCGCAAGTTAATATCCCTCATCTTGGCAAACATCAGGAGGCTATGGGTTAAGAAACCGATAGACCCTCTAGGAAGCAAATGTTACCNGCACTGATCTCTTCTGATGGTTTCTCTGCAAGCAAGGGAAACTCAACATGGCTTGAAAATANGGAAATATGTTATCTAAGAGGAAGTCCCTGGCAGGGAGAGCACAGCACTTTCAGCATTTCAACAATCATACAATTAGAATATGTCCATCTCTCCCTTCAGTCATCCTTAGCATGGGCTTCATCCTAAGTCTGGTCCTGCTAATATGGAAAACTGAAAGCCAGTGACAATCAGGACTCTCTGCTTCTTTGTTTTCACTCATTGTGGGGGGGGAGGAAATTTTGTCCTCAAGCATGGAACTAAGACCCATCCTTTGTCTCACTGCACTCACAGGTTCCTCTTGGACCCTTGGTCTCTAGGGAAACACCATGCTCTTGTTGGCTCAGATTATTATGACTGACCTTTAGAAGTGAAATGGTACCCAAATTCCCTGTGCCTCAGGGTCTTGAGGGGGTATACACGGCTGAAGGTAATCAGTTCAGACGATAGCCCTCACAGAATTCACTTGACAAAAACAAAGGTAACTCTTCCTCCTTATACAGCCTACATCTTTAGCATAAGAAATCCTGGATAGAAGTATATTAAACCAGATTTCATATTCACATAAATTTTTTAAAAAGACACCATCCAGGCCAAGACCTTTTTTTTTTCTTTTTGCTTCATAGTATAATGTTGAGGATCAATTTCTCCAGCTTAACATCACCAGCCTTGGCAGCCGCTCATACTTGGAATATAAATGATGTCATCTGGTTGGCCTTTTCCCATCACAAACAGTAAATCTCCAAATCTGGAGAGATCTTTTATTTGGTTACACATATTGTACAGCATCAAGGGGTTAGAACACATGTGCTGGGGATTATTNAAATCATCTGGAGGAGAACTGCTTATTGTTGGAAAGCTCAGAACTTACAACCCTTTCATGCCTGGTGTCCTCATCAACTCTTCTTTGACTCCTGCTTTCGTAGGGTAACAACTGTGGCCTGTTGGCCATGATGGTTGGCAGGTTAAGGTCTCTCTGGTGTACCATGTCTTTTCTCCCAGAAAAAAAGAAAGAAAGAAAGAAAGAAAGAAAGAAAGAAAGTAAGAAAGAAAGAAAGAAAGAAAGAAAGAAAGAAAGAAAGAAAGAAAGAAAGAAAGAAAGTTAGTTCCTCCTAGCAGATTGTAGAGAAGTGGGGAGAGGGTGGGAGTCAGAAATCCAATTGCAGTGTAACAACACGCCAAGCATATGATTTGAGGTAAGACATTTAAACCCCTCATGCTTCAATTTTGCATCTGTAGAATAGGGACAATGACTAGTCTCACATACTGGTTTCAGATGCATGACTTTTAAGTGTACATCACCTTATGATTTGGTAAAAATCTTTCAACTGTGTTAGCGCTTGCTTATCTCACACTGGGAAGACAGCTGGTGTTGGTGAGTGACAGGCAAGTAGGCAGTGCTGGGGTTTGACNGACCTGAGTCATTAAGCTAGCTCATACTTCGGAACTCAAGTTTCTTCAACACCATATGCATTCNGCTTCATGTTCCGTTTAAGGTTGTGAATAAGCAACATCACACACATGTGAAGCACTGGAGTCTGGTGCACTGGTGCAACCAAGAAAGAATTTGCTTCATTTTTTTTTTTCATTCAACAGAATTAGTGCTGACACTAACCTTCTATCTAGCAGAGCAGATATCTTTAGAGCTGAAAGAGCTCTGTGCTCAGGAGCGGTCGCCGGCTTCTCAGCTTCCGAGTCATGTGGACTTGGGCAGTTTTCTTGGAGTTTCAGCTCCCCNGTCTGAAAACGAGAGTACTAGTGAAAACCTGAAGATCTTAAACTTTTAAAGTCCNTGAATTAAAATAACAAAATAGCCACAAAAACAGGAGCCTAACATGATACGGTCAGAGTTAGATCTCCTAAGTGTATTTTCTTAAATAGCTGNCACTCATCAGTATAATAATCATAAATTAATGGCAAAGAATATCAGAAAAGAAAGAAAGGCAANTTTTCCTGAGACCATGAGGGATTCTTAAAATTGGGTAAATTAATTTTGTGGAACATTGTTAATGTCCCCTCATTTTTTTTTTCTCATTTTGCAAACTTGTAAAAATTTGGCCCTCAGGCATCTTCATGGTGGTATTGGGGACACCCTGCACAAAGCTACCTCTTGATTTTTCACATTCCCATGATGGTAAGAACCTGTGATGCTTGATCAAGTTTGTCTAGGAAAAATTAGCAAAGCTGTGGGCCAGATCAGAGAGGAGATAAACCCCAAAGCCATCTAATTTTGCTAAACAGAATGACTCCTGAGCTAAACAGGGAACTGGGCTTATTCAAAACAACTTAAGTCATTAAGTGTGACATGTGCAGATTCTCACATAGATCTTCAAAATATTTCCCTGCCTTTAACATGAATCCTCATGGATCAGGCTCTGCTCCCTGCTGGCTACAAGTTATGAACCACACTTATGCTCCATCTATGTCGAATGGGAGGGATAGTTAAATGGGCTCCACACACCCAAAGCGCCCCTGCCTCTAGCCCCACACTCTCACACTCAGGTCAACTTTGTAACACCCTCTTCTCTCCAATCTCAAACCAGAACATGTCTGACTCTACCCTGGTTCACTGAAAGTCCCTCACTTATATTATGGTTGAGATTTGAAATAGAGATTACAATTAGCACATACATTGCCTATCAATTTTGGTGTTGACTGAATTAGAAATCAGTGAGCCAAATCAAATAGAGGGAGGAAGTACTGTTGGGATAGGAAGCACAGAGGCTGTGCTCCAGCCCACAGGCAGGAGAGGAAATGGCCAGAACTGAAGCTAAGGTGTTCAGGACAACAGATGATATGCATAGCTTGGATTCTAAGTCCTCAAGGAAAATTGAAATAAGACTTATGGAATCAACTCAAGGGAATGAATCCTTACAGATTCTATCCAAACTGGCTGATACAGATTCTCATAACTCAGCCACCAAGAGATTCACTTACAGTAGGTGGATGCTTCTCTCCTAGGCTCCTAGGTAAGTGACATCAGCACCAGAAAGAACAGCCACCGTAATAATGACTGGCTACTGTTCTGTACTTGGTGTCTTATGTGTAATCTTTACATNCATTTTCTCATTTAGTAATAGATAGATTAGGAATGTGTGAGGAAGAAATGATAGTTATCAACCCTTCANGTCTCCAAGGGAGCCGTGAAACCCAAAGCTAAGCAGACAGAGTGATGGTATGTGGTAGGGTAAGAAATGTGAAGCCAAGTGCTTTGACTTCAAGCCCAGTACTGTTTCCCACCCTCGGTGCCTCACTCAACCTTATAAATAGCTGGAGGGTTAGAGGCATCAAAGGAACTTCCTTTTGGTTCTCAGGCCCATTATAAATGCCACTTGCCCTCGGAGGAAAAGAGAGTCCAGCTCCTTTACTGGCCCGTGTGCGAAGTCATTGGCGCCCAGAAATAACTTCTTGGAGACGTACGGGTCTTGTATTTACCACAGAGTAGTGGGTAAATAACTGGTTGGTGTTTTAGTGTTTTGTGGTCACTTAATCTGTTGTGTTCCTTCCCAAGGCTCTGAAGGTTTCCTTTTTCAGTTAATTTTTATTTACGTTTCTGAGGTCTGTGTTGTTTGGGGTTTGGTTCATTGGATGTTTTTCTTGGAATATGTGGCCATCAGCTTCAGGATGTTCCTGCTTTGCTATTGCATGGAATTTTCCCCGAGTGTGGATTGCTATGTATTTCTTCGGGGCNGTGAGCCAAGGCAGTGNTGGTATGTAATCTGTCCTTCTGGCTAGAGGACTTCTGTCACCCATCCACATGGTGCTCGGTTGTATTTCTCCACTGATAATTCCTTTCTCATCTGTTAACGTGCAGCAAACTTGGACATGGGCCATCCTGTTTGCTCGTGTTGTTGGCTCTGGATAAGACAAGTCCAGTTGCTTCTGATAGAGATTATGTCAACTGATTCTACCAGTTTGTTCTATCCACAGTTGGGGACAGAGATAAATGCCAAATGTCATGGAAAGAGGGGAGAAGGCTCATCAGCTTAATGCTACAGACAAAGCCCAGAGTGTGTGATTGAAATTGTCCAGCCCTGTGCAGGATGCTGGGCCCCAGTAGGAGACGGAGCCAGGAGTGCCAGGTGCATTGTAAACACCACTTGCTCCCATGGCTCTCAGCAAGCCTTGCCTCTTTCGTCCTTGACAAGTCCATAAAAATTATGTGCCAGAAAAGAAGAAGAATTTGTCCATATCAGAAAGATTTGTTCTTTGACTATTTTCTTTGCGGGCAGAACAAATATCAGAAGGGTCAAGTTGTGTTTGGCCATGTATACGGTATGAATCTTACAAGGCTTTCAGCCTAATTAAGATGCAAAGTGCACAACAAGGCAGAAAGTGGCCCTGGATAAATCCTTTCTTTGGCTGCTTTATTTATTGTACTTCATTCCATTGTTTTGTTTATGTGGTCAATATCTCTCCTTTTTCCACAAAGAATTTGGGAGACCTTACAAAAATATGTCAATAAAAAATAAACCTCCCTATGTCATTGGAAGAAGCAAATCCAAGTGTCTCTAAATCTGANCAGGGTGGAGGAGAGCTGTATTCCTGTTCTGGGTGGAGGCCGATTCTCACTCACCAGAAAAGGAGTGATTGCCGCTGTTTTTCCTACCTTTAGTCAGAGCAATCAGTTACAGCAGAAATCCTTGTGGTGGATATCTCTGAGCTAGCTTCCCAAGTGCCGTCCTCTCCAGGACTGTTCTCCCTGGAAAGCTAGGAGCTAGCCCACNGTTTCTAAAATGTCATTTCTGCAGAGCTGGTTTTTACCCTCATGCAGCCTTAAGGAACTTTGCTTCTTCTGCAAGTGTTAATATTGTGCCCATCCACATCCTGAAACCATATTGCTATAACTTCTGGACCCTTCTCCAGCTTCCCACTGGATACTGACCATCTTCAAGTTTCTCACTCATTTCATCTCCAGAGCAACCTCCCAAAGTAGATATGTTTGCTGCTATTATTTTACAGATGGGGAAAACTGAGCCACAGAGGCAGCAAGTGCTTTGCTTGATGCTAGAGAATTAGTGGCAGGGTTGGATCTTGTGCCCAAGCTGGTGATTCCAGAATCCTTACCATATAACTATCTGCCAGATAGTTGTATGCGCTCCCAAGTCTCCTGATCATTACTGTCTTGCAAAGATATGGACTCTTGCCCTCTGAGCCTCTTCCTGGGGCCAGAGAAATGTCTCAGTGGTTGAGAGCATCTGCTGCCCTTCCAGAGACTTGCTTTAATTCCCAGCACCCACATGGAGGCTCACAAATATAAACCATAAGATTAATGAAACAACTGCTTCAGGTTGAGTTCAGCAGAAACCAGTCTCTGAGTTAAAAATTAGCATATATATGTATATGTATATATGTATATCTATACATATACACACATACATACACACACATATGTATCTTTGCTGAGGAGTCTTGGCATACTTCATTGGTGGCATATGCAGAAAGAATGAGGGGAGATGTAGGGTTAAGCAGCACCAGAAGCTGAGTTATGCCTCAGCTGACCCTTTAGAGAAGTATGGGATTGGTTCTGCCTTTCTTACATATACTGAGTCTGGAGGGGGAGAACTGGCCCTGGAGAGGAGATAGGAAAGGACGAAGAGAGCCATCTTTACCATCAGTCTCTACCCCTGAGGTGGAGAGTCATTTGGCCCATCACAGTATCTATGCCATGTTCCAGAACCTTCATTCCATGGTAGGATAATTAAGGCTTATTTAGCAAAGTAAGGAAATACAANAAAGGTCACAGATAGTAGCAACTAAACTGCCATCNGACTTTAGGTTTGGTGACTGCAAAGGCCATTTCTTTTCTACATTAAGCCACCCCCCTTAGGCACATTATAAATTGTATGACAGCTTGTATGTGGTAATCTTCTGAGGACCAGAAATACACACTCCTAGAACTGAATCTCTTCCAGACCTGCACACTCTCATCCTCTCCTAAACAACCCACTCGCTCAGAGCCAACACACCCACTTGCGCTCATTTTCCACATGTTTGCTTGGATGTGGTCACCAATTACGTACTGGGTAGATGTCATCTGGAAAAGAAGTCATGGTCATTGTCAAAAGAGAGAGAGAGAACCCTGAAATCATGCTTGATGTGCAACCAACAATTGAAGCTACATCATCTCTCAAAATAAAACAAAAATAAATTAGCAATATTTCCTCCAAAAAATGGTGCATTGCCCTGGGGATTTCTACCAGGGGCTGCATAAGGTAAAGGCTACTTGTGCAATGATGATATGCTTTACTCATTTTGTCAGAAATTTTGTGGACACAGAGTGAACCAGACTAACAGGCCAAAACCATAGCGAATCTGATGGCTGGCGCTTTAGTGGGAATCAAGGCAGGGACACCAAATGCATTAGTAGTGGTGCTGTTTAACACAATGTCCCCACAGTTTAAGAACAAAAGAAAAGGTCAACTTGTCATTAAAATACCATTGATGGAGTGGTGAAAACACTAATTTGGTTGTTTGAACAACTGCAAACTTTGGCTATTTAGAATTGAACATATGCCATACAGTTTTTCTCAAAAAAATAAACCAAAAGATCCTGTCATTTCAAGGAAAACAGCTCATGCTATATTTNCCNATAATTCAATCCAAGCTCTTAAGCAAAACTTGCATCTGCCATCGAGAGCTCGACATCGTACAAANGCGGACTTCTTGAGTGAGACTGCTGGTGATAATAAGGAATGTGAGTTTTCTGACAATGTATAATGAAATAAGTCAACAATTGGAAGATCTATATAATTCAGTGCACTGATATTTTCCATATGGCCAGTACATGGTATTACAAAATTATATATGAGCAAAACAATTCCTCCAAAGGAAAGAAGATACCAATAGATTNTATTGCAGCTGAATANAAAAAAGCTCATCCTTAGGGCTTCAGATTTCAAGTTGCAACTAACCTATGAGAAATTGCCACCTGTCAAGCTTTGGGGTAGTATCAAAGAATACCCATAATTATCCTAAAAGGATTGTAAATTATCTAAAAAGGATTGTAAAGCAATGTAATCCTTATCCAACTCCTTTTCTGTGTGAGGTTAGATTGTCTTCATAGACTATAAATAACATATTGCTCAGAGTCAGACTGCAGAGCTAGTCACAGGATCAATGTGTCCTCCTTTGCCAAAAAAATGTAAAACAATGTCACATTGTTTCATCAACATTTTTCATCAACTCTTTTTTAGAAAAGTCTTAAAATGCCATTGCTATAATATAAACATATTTATTATTTCTTTAAAATTAACAAATACTTTTATGATTTCTCATATTTTATATTTCTCATATTTCCGATATCAATAGATATAACCAACACAAAAGTATTTTTGTCTCCTCTATGAAGTTCAAGAATTTAGTGGATTCTTGAAGCCAAAGATATTTGAGGACACGCCAAACCCAGTCAAGGCTCACCTAGTTGACACTGAGAGCAGAGGTAAGATTTTTTCCGAAATTAAACCCTTCAATTCAAAACAATGAACAGGTTGATAGAATGCATATTTTAAGTGAATAAACCAAGAAAAGGAAAATAGATGAAACATGGAGTAAGTGTGCAGCAAGAGTCACAGAGCATTTGGAGACTGAGTCCAGAGTGTTAAAATGCTGGAAAATCCCTTGAGGCAGAGAGGCAGAACCTAATGTTCAGTAGCAGCCGCATCCCAGCCACTTCATACCTGCCTCACATCCTTGCAATGGGCAAGATGGCCAAGTGGCATCATTTTCTTTCTGCACAGCTCCGGAAAGCATTCCGTGCGGCTCCCTGACTGGTACCCAGCTCCCTATCCCATGCAGTTTCTATCCATGGTACCCTGGGATAGAAGAGAGTTTGCAATGCGGGTTATGGGACCTCCAGCCTTGAAAACACAAATACCATGCCAAGCTCAAGAAAGATCAGTTCTGGGGAAGAAAAGCCAAGTATCCACAGAGAGAAGCAACTGACTCTTCCAGAACAATGAAAAGGAACAGAATAGAAGCCAAGGAAAGGCAGGAGCGAACCTTTCACTAACGGACTAATGGGCACTCTTGCCCTTTTTCTGACTACATCTTCATACAGAATGCCTTCTAGACAATACTCAAAGTGTTAGAGGAGTGAGGCACTGGATTCTACAATTTGTGGAAGGCACAAGGAGAAACGGAGTGCTAATTACGGCATGAATGAACAAAGCTTTGACAAAGTAAGTGCTAGGAAGGACAACAATCTAAAAGAAAGACACAAACAAGCCAGGCTTGGCCCNGTGATATGGCACCTGAGCTAAGTCATGGTGGACTTACTACAGAGAACTGTGTGACATACACCCCAGAGTGTGACTTCTTAGAGAACACTTTAAGAGGGTATGGGCACTTGCAAATATGGCAACAGCCCTTCTCCATCCAGATCTCACTAAAAATACCTTCTTTTCAAGTTTAGACATATAGAATAACACACGTGCCATTATTACAATGTTCTTGANCCTCTAAAGGCCCCAACATTCTTGGATTTGAGGCTAGTGGATCAGATATTGTGTAACTATCTGAATTCCCGCCTTTCCCACGGCTGCAGATCTCCCTCTCCCAGGATCTGGCTCACAGGAGGAGGCCTCATGTAGTAAAAGGCATGAGTGATGTTTCCCTCTACTTTTGCTCTCTTTTTCTTCCTCCCTCCCTCCCTCCCCTTGTCCTCCTTTTCCAGCTGGTGTAAAAGTATCTGCCACCACATTGTATGCATGCACAAAGTTCTCTCAGCAGAACAGATTTCCTTAGCTCATCTCTGGCTTCCTCATTTCTGAGGCCCTTTGAGGACAAATAATACAACTGCAAATTCTTCTGATCTGCTGCAAGGTGTGTGTGTGTGTGTGTGTGTGTGTGTGTGTGTGTGT
>LZPO01066910.1:39895-55356 GCA_001675575.1 Neotoma lepida
TGTGTGTGTGTGTGTGTGTGTGTGTGTGTGTGTGTGTGTGTGTGTGTGTGTGTGTGCTGTATTAGAATACATGGAGTGGAAAAGAAATCACACATTTTATGTACTGCAGTATGTGACTCCCTGGCTCCAGACTATTTTCCATTCTATAATTATCTATGTGAAACAAGTGACAATTTATTGCAATATAATTCTTTAAAAATGGAAACTTGGTTTTTCCAACATTCTTCAACCTGTAATAAAATCCTGCCCAGCCTGGACTTTTATCACCATAGCCCACTCTCTGCTCACGGTCTTTCTAAGCTTCCTGGAGAAGATGGTGTCCTTATATCTACCCTTAAAAATAACTCATTTTCCATTAGGAAAATGATCCAATTGAAACAAAATAGAGAAAATGTAATACAGTCATAGTGAAATCTGTGATGAATTTGTATTTCTTTCTGTTTTCTTTTTCTTTCTTTTTTTGTTTTTGTTTTAGGGGGCAGGGAGTGGGTGTTGGTTTTGGTTTTTTGAGACACAGTTTCTGTAGCTGCAAGATTTCCTGTGTCACACCTGGCCCGCAGCAGCTTATAAAATAATCACTCAGAGGCTTAATAGTAATTACAAACCGTTTGGTCTATGGCTCAGGCTTCTTGCTAGCTAGCTCTTTCATCTTAAATTAACCCATTTCTATTAATCTATATTTTGCCACGTAGCTGTGGCGTTACTGGTCTGCTGGCATCTTGTTCCTCCTTGGATGGCAGGCTGGTGTCTCCTCTGACTCCACCCTCTTCTCCCTGTATCTCTCTTAGATTTGCCTCCTAGTTCTTATCCTGCCTTACCATAAGCCAAACTTTATTAATAAATAGTAGCAACACATATTCACAGCATACAGAAAGACCAACCTACAGCAGATTTCTCTGTGTAACAGTCCTGGCTGTCCTGGAACTCACTTTGTAGATCAGACTGGTCTCGAACTCAGAGACCCACCTGCCTCTGCCTCCCAAGTGCTGGGATTAAAGGCCTGTGCCACCATGCCTGGCTAATATTTATTTTAAAAATGATTTTCTATTTCTTTTTTGCAATCTGTTTCTCCTACACAAATGTTTCATACTATTGTAATTAGGTATTATAAGTAAAACATTCAGGGTTTAAAAATACTGTATTTTGGGGGGCCGAAAAGATGGCTCAGTAGTTATGACCATTTGTTGCTCTTCCAGAGGACCAAATTCAATTCCCAGCACCCACATAGGCTCACAACCTTCTGGAACTTCAGTTCCGGAAAATCTGATGATCTCTTCTGACGTCCATGAGTAGCAGTCAAGCATGTGGTGTGACACACAGACATGCATGCAGGAAAAGCACTTATACACATTGAATAAAATATCTGAAAAATTACATTTTCAGATTATTATGCTATTCAAGGATAACATTAGGTGGTTTAGGATTTTGAAGAGTATAAAAAGAAAGCATGATGATATGAAATCCCTCCAGAATTTGTTTTGGTATTTCTTAGAATAGTTTTTTAAACTTTTTATTGATGCTTTGGGAATTTCACACCATGCACCCCAATCCCACTCATCTTCCTGTCCCTCCATATCTGCCCTCTGTCCTTGCAACCTCCCCCACAAAAGAAAGCAAAAAAACAATTTTTTAAAAAATTAAAATTAAAAAAACAAAACAAAACAAAACAAAAACCATCCAACTGTGGAAGCTGTGGCGTGTCATGGTGGCCACAGAGCATATCCTTTTGCCCAAACAGCAAGTGTTCACTGCAATGAGTCATTGGTCTGGGTTGAGGCCTCTGGCTTCTGCTACACCACTACACTATCAGAACATTTTTAATTTTTAAAAGTTTATTTTATGTTGTATAAATTTTATAAATATAATAAATTAAGAGATACCAGAAAGGCACAAAATATATGATTGTTTAAAAAGAGACTTGGGGACTGGTTTCAAGTCTAAGCTACTACGATGGTTTTCATTACAGAAAAGTACTTTAAAATGGTTCTAAAGGAACTAAGATGCATATGCTTANATCCATCAACACTAAACCATTTCACCTTCCTTGTTTATACGTGGGAGGGAAACTTTCCTTTCCTGTAGTAATTTGTGTATCTCAAGGTGTATCTAACATGCAATAACTTGTTGGGTAGGCAACAAATGCAGAGACATTGGCTCTAGGTGACATGGGGAATTCCACTGAGTGGCAGAGTGTTGGTAAAGCATGTTATTCGAGGGGGAAAATAGTGTTAATACTATGGAATTACAAGAGTAATAGCAGTACGGTAGTGTTCACTGCATCTGTGGTGTTTGCTGTTTGCCAGGCACTCTATTAATTACTGCATACACATACACCACGTAGACCCATCCATGCATTTGATGTATGCAGGAGTGTGTGTCAGTTGACAGGAATACAATAACAAGAGAAGAAACCCGCCTGAGAAGGATGTTGACTTGCTCTCCTGCCACTTAATGAAGTCAGACTTTACCAAATGATGGCACTAACAACTAAATACTTACACACCAAAGACTTGGAAAGCATATCCCACTGTCTTGGAGTGTCAAGTGTCTTAAACCTAGGGATGTATGGGTTGTTCCCTGAGGAATCAGATTTACTAGGTCTTCATGTTGACAAGCAAATGCAGCCAAGGAGAGAACATGGTTGGAAGAAAGCATTGTGTATATCCACAGTGATTATAAATCAGATGAAGAAGTATTTTTGCCTTTATCATGGAAGCAATATGAGTTCACGGAGGAGCTCTCAAACATGAAGGGAGCCACACACTGAGTATAGAGCCACACACTTCAAGGGTATGCTAGACACAGCATGTGGGCAAGTCCAGAAAGGACTGAGTAAGCACAGCACAGCCTGAGCTAGGGCGACAGCAGCAGAGATCAAGGGCACTATGCGCTCTCAGGGGAGTCCAGGGAATAAACAGGAGTTAGGATCTGTGCTGGGTCAGATTCTGAAGGTGTGGCAAGCAGGTACAGAAGTCCAGCTCCACTTCTGGGCTTTTTGGTATTATCTATCCCATTTTGCTTAATCAAAGATGAAATTCTCCTTGATCTGAATTTGACATGGACTTCTTATCATTTGCCTGCAAAGGCCAGAGGGGGGCAGTTCCCCCATCTTTCACTTACTGTGAGGGCATTCAGCTCCTCTGGTGCACATGGGCAGGGAGTTAATCTAGGGTAAAAAAAAAATTTGGCCAAGTGGCCCTGAAAGCAGAAGACAGAAGAGGATGATTGAGGGTACTGGCAGGAGCATCATAGATACAATGTACTGTTTAGGATAAACTAGATAAGGAGTGAAGTAAATAAAGACATAAATAGATACAATGATTGAGACTGATCCCATCAGTCCACTGGAAGGAAGCTCCAGTGAAGTTAAAGAATGTTTGCACCAGTCCTTTAGGTAACAACAATAACAAAACTGAAAGGTCACATGGTGATGGCGAGAACATGGGGTGACTGAACTATTGTTTTGGAGCTAAGGATATGTGATGGTATCACATGATGCAGAGTAAGACTGATAGGATGGGTCGTTGAAATGGAGTGTAGGAGAAGGATGTGGCTCTCAGTGGGAGGTCTGTCTAGTACTGGCTTTTCCCCCAGGGGGATTACCAGAAGCGGGATGTTGAAAGGTCCCCAATTCAGCCTGAGACGGTCAGTGAGAGACTCAGAGCAGGAGATGCTGGTACCAGGATCAGGGTTGGAGTGAGGATGTTGCAAGCAGGCACAGTGAGAAGAGAGGTTTTTCAATGTGGTAGGGACAATAGGAATCTGGAAGCAGAAATGGAGCATGAGACACAGCCAACTCCACACCAATACCGAGGTTCACCATTGAGAATCAAGGGCCCCTGCTTGAAAGGGCTATCTGGGAACTAAAGTGGAGAAAGGGAAAGCCAGGTCTCCATGAAGGGGAGGAGTGAGCCAGGCACCTGAGACTAAGTTGCATCAGAGGATGCTGCCTGTGGGGTGCAGTTCCTCAGGACAGAAGGTGGGACTTGGTTGAAGGGGCCAAGAGTGTACTGAATACTGCCAGTGCTGGGACAGGAGTGCAGGCAAGCGCTGGTTCCTGGTACCGATGTTTTTGTTAATGGTGTTGCTATCATCAATCAAGATCCCTCCCTGCAAGTGTGAAACTCAGAAAGTTTGAAGCACTGTGCAAGGGTTATTCTGTTTTGTTCTTTTGCTTGTAACTCTATAGAATATCCATTTGGCAGCAAAGCCCACCCTGTTTACGAGGCAACCTTTTTACTTTATACATACCACTTACTGTGACAAGTCAAACATTTGCTTCAGAAAAATAAAGAATTTGTTTCATTATGGAGTTTTCCCTAGGCCCTGTTTGTGGTATTTTATAATGCAGTATGTAATCCCAAAGTATCTGAATTCTGGAGCACATGTGGTGCTGGAGCACATGTGGTCCTAAGGGTTTGCAGGTGCCCATTAGAATTGTCAGCTTGCTGTGGAGTTTCCCTGATGACAGTGGGGCTGGTTCTATGGTTCCTCTTCGCATATTACAAATAAGAATTATCACAAATGATATTATCTTTGTGTTACCAAAACTAACATTTAGCATTGTAATACGTGTACATTTTGCTAGGTTCTGCTCACACTGGGCACCAGGGAGGGAGTTTACTGGTCACAAGACCTTTTTCTTTCAGGTGCTGGTGAGGTTGCCTTATTCCCACTCCTGTAGATTACTCATGGTTCTCAAACCACACAATTTAAGAAAGTTGAAATGTGGCCTCTTCTTCCTCTGGTTCTGGAACCACAGACACAGAACTGGGAGAATGGGAACTCGCAGGAGACACAGTTTTGTGGCTCCTCTGACTCTATGNGTTCTGGGAGGATGCAGTGTGTCACTGCTGGCAGTCAGCCATGTCTTCCTTCCCAGCCACCACTGCAGTCNTCTCAAAAACAAGTAGAAGAGATGTTCTCCTGGGGCTCTAAGCTGGTGTGTTTCCAAATTTCTGGCCCAAAGTTTGGTGATCTTGGCATTTAACTCCTGTGACTTTGTGCCTTTTTCTGTATCTCCCTGATTATTGGATCATGAAGTAGCAAAGGAAGCTGGATCTATGGCTAGGCAGATGTAATTTTAAAGCAATAACCATGTCTCAAATCTTCTGGTACATTCCTTTTCCCAAGAGGCTTAGCACAATGTCTGGTTTAGAATACCCTGAGTTGGTGCTAATCAATTATTTAATTTATCAAGGATCAGACTTTCCTGAAAGAGCCCTAAGCCCTGCTTGCAATTTTCTTCAGCTATACATTCATGAATTCATATAAAATTGAAACTGAAAACAAAACAAAGCAAACCAACAACTAATCAGAATTTTCTTAGGACAGCTTTCTTTCTGCAGCAATGTGAATGCTTGCATGTCTGAAGAAGGGGATCATGGGAGACAAAAAGCTTATTGACAGATAGAAGTTGAAATGGGAGGGCAGATGGTTGAGTGTTGACCCTGGAGTCCACCCAATAGCTCAATTCCATCTAATCATTAGCATCATGACCATGATAGATAGATTATCTGAACTTTGATTTGTTTGAACTTGGCTTCCTTCTTAACAATATGGCAGCAAGAGCATTACTTTTCTTGTTGGGTTTAGGATTACACTGAGCTAATGTACAGAAAGCCCCAAGCTAGCACCAGGCCTAGCACATTGTAAGCCTTCTATATGAGTTGACTTCACCATTCACATTACACTGTAATACTGATTTATCACTTTCAGTATTTTTATGCATCTAGAGAAGTGTTTTAAATTTTCCTAAGCCATAGGTCACTAATCTATGAAGTAAGAGTAATAACAATCACTTTTAAAGAGGTTCTCTCCCCATTGCCAATGACTTCAAATATACTTTCATGGCAGTGTTATAATATCCCATGGCCATTTCTAGTCATCTTTGACTCTTGACTGTACAAAGGCAAGAGTGTGGCCCTAAGTGAGAGGAGGTTGGGGAGGGATGAGACAGCGTATCACCAGGGTAGCCCTGGCTAGTCCAAACCTTCTTATGTAAGCCAGGCTGTCCTTAAACTTGGGATCTTGATCTTTGTGCATCAGTCACCCTCCAGAGTACCAGGATTACAGTCATGTGTGCCACCACGCCTGGCCCTGAATCTTTCTACTCTTAGCCAGAGTTTCTGACATGGAGGGGGGTGATGAAAATATCTGTCTCACAGGACAACGTTAAAGATTAAATCCTGTAACTCAACCCAATGACCACCCATGTTAGGTGCCAGGTCACTTTTGCCCTTGCCGGTGTATATCTAAAGGAATTGGAGTTGCCAGTCTGTTAGGTCCTTCCCAGATGGGAATGTCTAGGATTCCGTGGGCACGGAAGATAAACATTCAGTGATGGATCACATTCCCACTCCAACTTGGAAATACCCATAGCCCTCGAGGNTCANATGTGTTCAACAATCCCTCTGCTCTTGTTCCTGGCTCCATAGTGACAGTGCTCTGTGTGTACTCAGAGGTTAAATACCATATCTGCTCAACCAAATACACTGCCGTCACATATTAACTATGTGACTCACATAAAACAGGATAGAGTTTCTCAGCAATTAAAGAGATGGCATCTGCAGAGTATAAGGATTTTTTTTTTCATGCTCTGCGTGCAGCAAGGCATCTGTTATATTGCCACACTGGCCATTCTGTATCCCTCCTGCTCATATTAAGCCCCCTATTTTAAGAGCCTCGAGAGACCTGCACACCATTCCAGATCCCTCCTTCTAGTTCTTAGAGTTAAAAAGAGTTTTGCCTTTCAACCAAACAACGTTTGCCTTTGCCTTTTAGAAGTGAAGTTCCTCTTTAAAAATGATGATTAAAGTTCATTGGGTCTTCCTTTTTTCTAACTCTAAGATGATGGGAGGTCTATGAAAGGAAAGATAATGTTTTACCAAGTCCTCTTTAGTTTTCCAGTGGTGCTAGTGACAAGATGCCTTGTTCTCGTGTCCTTTAGCACACAGACAGACACACGAGCACTCACACACACACAGCACACAACACACACATACAACAAATACACACACACACAACACACACATACAACAAATACACACACACACACACACACACACACACACACACCTGCTATTCAGACGTGTTGTTTCCACTAACTTTGAGGCCTGTTGGGAGAGTACTACACTGACACAGGTTTTCAAATCTGGCCTTGACATCCCACAATCCCCTATGCTTCCTTGACATCCCACAATCCCCTATGCTTCTTTGACATTACACTGTAATACTGATTTATCACTTTCAGTATTTTTATGCATCTAGAGAAGTGTTTTAAATTTTCCTAAGCCATAGGTCACTAATCTATGAAGTAAGAGTAATAACAATCACTTTTAAAGAGGTTCTCTCCCCATTGCCAATGACTTCAAATATACTTTTGTGGCAGTGTTATAATTTCCCATGGCCATTTCTAGTCATCTTTGACTCTTGACTGTACAAAGGCAAGAGTGTGGCCCTAAGTGAGAGGAGGGCCTCTTTGACATCCCACAATCCTCTATGCTTCCTTGACATCCCACAATTTCCTATGCTTACTTGACATCCAACAATGTGTTTACCAATCAAGTACTCTCACAAAGCGGTACACTGTGAGGATATGATCAGCAGCCTTTATTTTTCTAAAACTTAGTATATATCATGATCTCTAAAAAATATCTGCCAGAGAATAAGTGAAAGGTCTGTTTCTTAACAAGAGTTTTCACAAATAGCATTTTGATGAACTTATTAGTTCTTAAATACCATGGTACAATCCTCAAAACACCAAGAGCTAAGCAACGATTTCAAGTCCCACAGCCAGTCAGAGGTAGCAAAGCAGGTTCTTCCCAGCTAAGCTATATCGAATTGAAAGCACAGCTATGCCTTAAGATATTGATAAGTATCTTAGCCTACATTTCTAGTACGAATACAGAAACTCTCCCTGCACAAGTGATGGTGGACAGAGACTATGAGAAGCCTAAAAGATCTGCAGAGTCCTGATTCAAAAAGGCCTCAGTGTCCTGAGACATAATGGACAGAGCAATAAGAACACAGTCATGGATTCCTGCAGTGGCATCTGAGTGATTCACTAAACAGGGCAAGGAATAAGCTGCACCCAAATGACCAACACTGCAAAGACAAACCAGGCCACTAAGCCACAGGGACTGCTGACAGGTCCTTTCCTGGGCTCCAGTGGGAAGCACAGGGCCACCTGTTTACTCAGAGTGCAGCCATCATTTCATGATCTGAGAGCGGGGAGGGGAGCAGCAGCCTGAAGGACTGAACATCCATGAGAAAGGGACCAAATCATTCAAAAGAGCAGAAACGAACAGCATTCCCACCATTGAAATAAGCTTCTCCCTCCCTTTCTGGCCTCCAACAAGAAGCATGAGGTTTGTAAGCAAGATTATGGAAAAAGAAGTCAGCAGCATTTATCACCCTAAAGTCATGATATATTTGGAGTTCAGTCAATCTGTTGAAAATGGGCATCTTCCAAGGCTCATCTAGAACTTACTTAATGTCTGGTTCCTGCACATTGGAAAAGCAGAAAGGGAGTTATTACTTATATCTGTATATTTGTTTATTGCCAAGTATCACCAACCCATTCAAATAATGTATCTTTCTAAGACTGGTGCCTCTGTGGTGTGTGTGTGTGTGTGTGTGTGTGTGTGTGTGTGACATATGTGTATTCCTCATGAACCCCTGTATGTGTGATTGTGCATGCCTATGGATGGGCATGTACAGGGACCAAACAAGACCCTAGGATGTCATCCTCTGTCATTCTCCCCTTATGCTCCTGAGACTACACTGACTGACTCTCAAGCCCCAGCTATCCCCCCGATTCTGCCCACTACAGTGCTGGAGTTACAGGCATGCTCAGGCCCACTGGACTTTTTCCAAGGGTGCTGGGGATTTGAACTTAGTTCTCCATGCTTGCACAGCTGTGCTCTTACTGACCGAGCCATCTCTTCATCCCTTCAAAAAATAGTTTTGATTGCCTATTGTAGGTAAGGGAAAAGAGCAGTGAATGCCGTGTATAGTGAAGTTGAGGAGTTTAATAGCTGGTCCAACTTCAATTAGCATCTGAACTATAGAACCAGGATGGAACTTGGTTACATCTTATTCCAAGCTCATACCTTTTCCATCTCACCATACCAGCTAGATACAAGTTTTAAAATCATAACATTCTACACTTATTGATTGACTACTCTCATTTTTAAAGACAAGATATACAACTTTTCCTGTTAAACACTTCTTTGGTCTTCATTAAGGAAGAGATAGCTCAGTGGGTAAAGACACTTACGTCACAGCCTCATAACCTACATTCAGTTCCTGGAACCCAGGTCAAAATGGAAGGAGAGAATCAACTCCATGCAGTTGTCCTCTGACCTCTACCCATACACCATGGAACATGACTACCACTGCCATCACCCTTCCACAGACACCGCCACAGAAACACACATGCTGACACAATCACACACTATAACAATTAACTGATTAACAAAAAGAAGTCTGGTGCCTATGCGTTTATGTCAGCTGGCTAGTCATGAGGCTGACATTGTTTCAAGTAAACCATACCCAGTTCTAAGCAACAAAGCATCACAGCAGTGGTTCTAGGGATGGCTCCAGAATTACAACATCCAACAGACCTGGAGATCTACCACATCAGAAACTCAGTGTAGACCCAGCAATACGTGCTTTAATAAGCTCCTTAGATAATTAGGTTGACAACACTGACAGTATAGTTTAAGGGGCACTGTTCTACAGGCAAGGGGAATGATGTTAACTTTCCTAAATGTCAAGATAACCTAGAAGATAACAGAAGACCGGGGAGATACTGCTGGGATGCCAAATTGCTGCTTATGAAGATACCTATTTATCAGTTACGAGCAGCTCAACAAAATGATTCCATAGATGAGAGAATGAACTCTAGAAAAGTGATACAGACAAGCTCACAAAATAAAATAGCACCAAAAATAAATCTGTAGATTTATAGAATCAATAAGCACCATGATGGCCTGCCTGGAGCAGTATTTCCTGCTGAACTAGAAAGTGGGGGAGCGGAAGGAGTTAATAACTTTTATAGGCCAAGATGTTGGATCTGGTTTAGGAACCAGCACACAACCAGGGGTCGAGGTGGAATCTGACACCCAGGTTGGGACCAGGATAGGCCAGCACACAGCAAGGGAAGGAAGGGAGAAATCTGAGAGGGAACTGGAAGGGCATCTCTCCCCCTTGCCCTGTTTGGGAGGCCTCCATCTCCCCTGATCCCACCTCTGCTATGCCATTTGGATGAATTAGCTTACTCTGTGCCTGCTTCCTGGACCCTCCTCTCCCCACAGCTGCTGGATATGATCTCCATCCATCTTCACCCAGGCCAAGAGCCCTAGAGGGCTCAGGGGGGGATGCAGCCCACAGCAGTAATGAAAAGCAGGAGTTCCAGGAGCTTGCTGCTGCTGAGAGAGCCAGGAAACCCGATCACCTAATCACTGGGAATTACCAGGTGTGACTGGGCAGGTAAGCAATGTTTTGCTTGTGGGTAGGGAACCTCCATGACCCCAAATCTCTCATCATTCCTAGGGAGCCACTGTTATCACGTTTTGTTTTGCCAAACCAAGTCCACCTAGAACATCACTGTCTAGAGAACACTAGAATGTCTCTGCTGATGGTAATAACTGAGTTTCTTTCACCTTTTGGTCCTGATGCTAGCAAGTTTATCCCAGTTGGAATTTCTATTGCTTCACCAGCCTGTTAAGATTCTAAGTATTGAGATGTCTCCATCAAATCCTTGACCCCAGAGCTTAGGGAACCCTGGGAAAGAAGAGCCTGAAGGAGTCAGGGAGATGGAGGAGATGGAGGACCCAGAACAAAGTCTTCTAAAATAACCGAGCAAAGCTCATATGAACTCACAGAGACTGAGCAGCAATCATGGGGCCTACAGAGGTCTGCTCCAGGTTCTCTGCATATACACTATAGCCTTCAGTTTAGTACTTTTATGGGACAACTGAATCTGTAAATGAGTGGGTATATAATTCTTTTGCTTTTTCTTGAGGCTCTTTTATTTTTCTGTTGGCTTGGCTTGTCTAACTTTGATATGACAGTTTTTGTTTTATCTTATTGTATTGTATTTTATTTTGTTATGTTTTGTTGTTATCTCTTGGAAGCCTGTTCTTTTCAAATGAGAGAATGAAAAGGAATGGATACCGATGGGAAAGGAGGTAGGGAGGAATTGGGAGGAGTAGAAGGAAGGGAAACTGTATTCAGATTATATTGTATGAGAAAAGAATCTATGTTTAATAAAAGGGGGAAATATTCTAAGTATCTTCAAGCCCCCATTGTCTTGAGTAAATGAAGATGATAATTGAGGTGATTTCTGCACTATCCCCATCATAGGCTGTGGTAATATGTGAAAGTGCTTTGCAAATGTGTAAATTATCCCATAGATATACACTGTATCCTATTTACTCTTACTTCAAATTCCCGTTAACATCTTCTATAGCTCCAATACCTTATGGCTATAGCATGGCTAATTGTCCCACCCAGGTACTTTAAATTCTAATAGACAGTTCCCTGACCCCAACTGCCTATCAGCTCAGTTTTCTTCTCGTGTCTACCACACACATTTTCTCATCTAATCAAGATCCACTAGCTCTTTGATCTTTCCCCACCACACTCCCCATCTTCTGCTTCGCTTCCTTCGTTATCCACTGAACTATGTGGTCCATCATTTGAGGCATTTGTTGCCAATGCCCTCTTCCTTCCAAGCTCTGTGTTCCCTCCTTCTACCTCACCTTGTATCAGTGCAACTCTCCCATGTCTTTCTTTTTGCTGAGCTCTGCTGAAAGGAATACCGCCATTGGTTGGATTGGTGCCATTACGAATGTATGGTCTTCAACCTCATTTGAACGCTCCGGTCATTGTTGTGATTTCTCCTCCCTCTTTTCTCAGCACAAAACTGACTGAAGCTGCAAAGAGAGAACAATGCTGTCAGATAAGTGCCTGAAAACTCTGCTNGCAAAATTACACACTTTAACCTTGATGTGAGCACCAGGTCTTCCCTCCTGAAATCTTGGGCCAGGCCAGTAGACTCCTTCTCCAGTTCAAGGCAAATCGCTTTGAACTTCTCCAAGTCACTTACCAACTCCTCTGGAAAGTTCATTTCCCCTGAGTGTTTCATCTCTGCCAGGCTATGGGGGAAGGGAAAGCCACCCTCACATCTTCCACCAGCATCTGTTCTCCTTCTCCTCTTTCCTCCTATTGAATTCTTAGGAATATTATAGTAATTGCCTTCACTTCAGTTCCTAGCTGATCAGTATCTAACTGTGCCCATTGTGCTGTGGAGCCCCCTTGATTATCTACCATTCTTGACTACTTTGCTGCATCTCACTGATGCTCCAAATTCATCTTCTAGTAACTTCTCACTATCTTCTGAAATGTGTGTTTGCTTCNCCCCAGCTCATGCTGAAATCACTAGATAGCTCAAACACTGGGGTATTTTTGACTCTTCTTTGTCCTTCATGCTGGCATTGAATGAGCCCTCCAATCCTGTCCACCTCTCTTCTCTCTATCTCCTCCAGCCTGCCTATGTTCAGCCTCTCATGACGCCTTCTAGAGAGTGCTGCCATCATTTCCAGGCTGGTTTTCCTGCCTTCGCTAGTTAGAATATATCTATCAGATCAGAGTAAGCTGTCTAAAGCAGAATCTTCATTTCTACCATTTATTAAGCCCTTGCTGTATGCCAGGTGGCATGCTAAATTCTTCACATTCATTGTGTTACTTGAGCCTCACAGCAACCCTGGGAAGGAAATACTGATTTGACATTTTCAGGAGGAAAACAAATGCTTAGAAATATCATGTTATTCACCTAATCCCCCAGAAGGACTAAGTGGGCTAGTCNANGCTGAAGGCTTAGGCTGTGCGCTCCACCCATCCTCTCGTATGGTTCTCTGGCTCTAAGGCTTTGAATGTCTTGGCATGCTAGCTCTCCTGATACTCACCTCATACATAGCACAGCTTCTTGCCTCCTCCACAAGAGGCCTTTCCCTCCTCACCTTTCCATACCTGAAGAAACTCCTGGTCTTTCTTCTATGACCCCTTTGGACTCTGTGGGGACTTCCTTCAGAGTACTAGGACAAACTTATCTTACTTGACAATTGCTTTATCATGAGTTTGTTGGTGAACTTCTTGAGATCATCTTGTTTCCAGCACCAGACACTATTCTTATGGTACAACTCATGGCACATGAGTTGGTGAACTACAGCTCATGGACTAAATAAAGTTTTATTGAGATAATGCTTCTCCTGGTCATTTGCATGTCATTTACAGCCAGTTTTGTACTACGATGGCAAATGTACAGTCTAAAATTCCACAATATTTACCACCTTGCCTTTTATAGAAAATGTTTGTTGACCCCTGGTGTAGTAAGTGCTAAGCTATTGTTGAGTAAATGAGCAATTATCTGCACAATTGTCTAAATGAAACTATGAATGAGGGAATCATTATTAAGTATAAAACCTTTTCCCAGTGGGAAATAAGAATTTTTAAAATCACATTTATTTGTGCAGTTAGCAATCATCAAGCTATTAACTCTTTGAAATCAAGTTTTCTCATGTTTAAATAGATGCAATAACTCCCACTAGTAAAGTACAGACCAATCTAAAAGCCAACGAGTATCAAATGTGATGGATTGTATTTAAGGATGGGCTTTGGAATCAGCACCCAAAGTTCAAAGCCCCCGTCTGCATCTTCCATTTATTGGCTACATAGCATTGTGAAGAACACTTGACCTCTCAACTCATGATTACCCTCCATGTGTAAGTCAGGCACAGCACATCAGCCATGAAAATTGTTGGAGTGATCAAAGATGATAATATTTTTAAAATTAGATCATGTAGGTTGGAATCTCAGCACCAAAGCTTACTAGCTATGTGATCTTAGGCAAGTTATTGACTTCAGTACATTATTTTTAAAATTTGTAGAATTGGGATAATTCCAAACTCATATACTTCTTGTAAGCTCTAAATGAAATAACACATAAGAGTGTTTAACACAAACTGTGATATAGAGATAATATTTGTTATAGGTTAAAGGTTTGTGCTTTCTCCCAACTGTTGTATAGAAACTTTAATCCAGTGTAAATGTGTTTGGACATGGGGGACCTAAGGAAGTAACTAATGTCAAATAAGGTCTTGAGGATGGACCCCTAATCAGAGAGGATTAATGTCTTTCAAAGAAGAGATTCCAGAGAAAACCCTCCCTTGCTTCCTCCCTTTCTCCCTCCATATCTCCCTCCCTCCCTCTCTCCCTTTCTACCCCTTACCTCTGGGCCTATTCCTTTGGGGGTCTACACTAAGAAAAGGTCATGTGAAGACATAGCCAGGAGATGCCATCTGCAGCCTGAGGGAAGAGACTCACTTTTCTACAACATGATCTCAAATTTCACAATTTACAGTTGTGAGGCAGTAAACTGATTTTGTTTAAACCAATGTGTGTGTGTGTGTGTGTGTGTGTGTGTGTGTGTGTGTGTGTGTGTAGTGTTTTGTTCTGGCAGCCCAAATGGACTAATATAACACTCAAAGAATGTTACACACTGACATCATCACCATCATCATCATCACTGATGTCACTACCACCACCAATGGGTCATTATTGTTATGACTGGTAAATTAAATTTCTTGATGTATTAGAGATATACCACTTTTATCTATTTTTATTAAAATTGATAACATATTTAGACATTATCTGGACAGCTTAAGCCAAAAGAATTTTCCAAGTTTTAGGCAGTCACCTGTGGAGTTAAGATAGCTATGATCTTGTATTAACCAGAGTTGCCAGAGGTGACTAAAATAAGTGGTATTTTGGACCCTTATCCCACACTTTCTTCCAAAACAATAACAAAAGGAGTGTGGAGGTAAACCTAGTTTCCTGTGGCCAGCTGGCTAGCTCATGTGGGTGAGAGGACTTGAATTCCATTATTTATATCTCAGGCCAATTAAGGGTTCAAATGCCAACACCGAGTCTCAAAGCTGACATGGAAGCTGATCTCACAAGACCCAGACTTGAAAACAAACAGCCAGTTACTAAGCTCATGACATTAACCGAGGTCTTCCACTTGCCCTGCCTGATCCTTCAGGAGCTGTTGGGGATTATGGTAATGAGGTCCTGGCNATGATGATACACCAGGAAACGGATGGACGGACTTCTCCAAGGTTGTGAGTCAGTGAAAGGCAGGCTGACAATGGAGCATGTAGGATGGAAGCAGCTCACACCAACAGGATCCAAGACCTTCCCAGTTCACGGGGCTGGTAATTGTTCCTGAGGAGCTCTACCTAGAACCTGGCAGACAGGACTTCTGGAAGAACCATGCTCAGTGGAGGGAGTTCAATCTGCTCACAGCCCAGTAGCACAGAAGGCAAAGAAAGAAATGCCTAGACTCCATCCCCCTTTCTCCTCTGACTATCTAATGGTGTCTGCATCCACATTAG
>LZPO01066911.1:0-34005 GCA_001675575.1 Neotoma lepida
GTCTATGCAGTCTGCAGGATACCTGCCTACTGGCCTGAAACTGGGACTGCAATGGGTGGTGGTGCGGGGGGCACAGGGCTGTGGCCCTGGGCCCAGAACTGAGAGGCTGGGGTGTTCCGCTAAGGGGATACTCACCTCTTGGTCCCAATGGGGTGTAATTGTTTTACATAACAAAACATAAGTAACTTGAATACCTTGGTGTATGTTTGTGTGTGTGTGTGTGTGTGTGTGTGTGTGAGAGAGAGAGAGAGAGAGAGAGAGAGAGAGAGAGAGAGAGATTACTAAATATAATTAGCAAGAATTTCTGTGTATTTGTTTAATATTAACTATGGGAAAATTTATACTAAATAAATAATGAATTGATATGGATATGAAAAGGAAAAAGAAAATTAAGGGATATAAACAAGGTGGTCTTCAAGAAATTCAGATGAATCCCTCTCTCATATTGTTTTTATATATTTCAAGAGTATTTTAAAATAAACTGTTTTATGGCTATAAGAATATACATTGTGTCACATAAATAATATTTTTGATAGTCAAAAGGAAGAAATCAAATCTGGGTATCAAACACAATCTGAAACACATCTGGACCCAACGTCAGTTTTACTTAGAACATTGAGGCCAAATGAGAATATACTTCCCATGGAACATTGGGACATCTCAGCAATGGAGGATTTGAGAAATGATGCTTATGCATCAGGACCTAAGCTTGATAGTCTCACAAGAGATATGGAATCATAGCTTGGATTGATACTTGTAGAAAAGGAGGAGTTTGAAAATTAGAGTGTCAGTAATCTTCATTTATGCTATAGGGGAAAAAATGCTGGCTTGGGGAAATCATTTATAAGAAATCAGTAGTCAGAGAAAGGGACAATTTATCACATTTCCAGCTGTGGTGTAGCCTGTGTATAAACACTGCTACTTTTACAGGGTGCATAGACAAGTAATGCTAATTTTTACTTTTATAAAGAATAAGTGCTACAGCCATAAAGTAAAAAGTTCAAATAATCAACATAAGCCCACTAGATTAATGCATGGTTTTAGCAACTTCAAGGTTAAATTTGCAAAGTCCTGCTGATCATAAAGAAACATGATGATAAAATATCAAGTTGCAGACTAGAAAAGCTCAGGAAGAGGAGTGAGAAAAGAGGGGAGGAGATTCAATAAAGAAATAATTTTGTTTGAAAATCTGAAAACAAAACCTAATGCTATGTATAATAGTTTAAAAATACAAATATATAATGATTACAAATATATAATGATTTTTAGAAGTAAAACCAACATGCATAGTAAAGCTTCTTCTTCCAAATTCAGCTTTTATGTCTTATTTCATTTTCTTTATATACTTTCAGGTGTTTATGTTTATTCAGCCATGTATTTCTTGTATTTATTATAACAGTTTTGTATAAAATGATTCTTTATAGCATGTATAGAATTCATTCAACTATCTAATGATACTTGCTTCTTCATTTAAATCCATATTTGGCTTCACATTCTTAATTATAAAGCAATTAAACTTCAAGATGAATGAAATATAGAACTAGAAAGTATAGCATTACATTATTTAATTTAAGTTTTTTAATGGCATATTAAACACATGCAGTTCAGAATGACCATGATATATGGTAAGTTAAAATGAAAACAGGGTCATTAGGAGTAAATATAGCACTTGAACTTCTATTCACAGCTCCTTCTAATATGTTCAGTTTTCCATAAAAATTGAGTAAATTAGAGTATTAAATTAATTTTTAGTTACTGCGATAAAGACTCAGAGGTTATATTTTTCATATGAATTTTAAAATAAAACTGATGGTGATTATTTTATGTTATAAAACATCACATTACACATAGTATATGATTTGACCATGACACTTCATGTTGAAGAAATAAACTCTGCATTCATGTTGATTTCATAATCTCTACCTACTGTTATATATTTTTAAAATCACACTTTTGTAGATCAGAAATCAGGTTGTAACAATTTAATTTACAAAGATTGTGTGTCCATGTAGAGATAATATACATTAACTGTCCATCACCTGCTTATTAATATATCAGGGTTTAATAGGCATATAACAAACGACAATCTGAGTTAATTTCTTATAGAACTATGATTTATTTATTGTATGTCAAGATAAGGAATGAAATAACTGTAGAGTAAGGTGCACTTTACAGCTCACTGGATGTTAGGGCCAGAAAAGAACTTAGACAAAGATTTCTTAACAACAGCACTACTGATGTTTTGGCTTAGATTCTATCCAGTGACTCTCAACCTTCCTAATGCTGTGACCCTTTAATACAGTTCCACATGTTGTGTTGACCCACCTCATCATACAATTATTTCATAGCTACTTCATAATGGTCATTTTGCTACTGTTATGAATCATAATGTAAATATATAATATGCAGAATATCTGATATGTGAGCCTCAAAGGGATCTCAACCCACGGGTTAAGAACTACTGGCTCAGACAATATTTTCATTTTGGAGTTATCCTAAGTGCTGTGGGTCCTTTAGTAGCATCCTTGCCTTATACTACTAAAAGGACCACATGAACCCCTCTAGTTTTGACAACCTAAAATGCCTCCAGATATTATCAAATATGTTCTAGGATTGGGGTAGAAATCAAAACCGCTCTAATCTGAGATTTACCACCTTAAGGAACATTTGATCTGCTATTTATTTATCAAAGAAGAAAAATTAAATTCAGTACATGAAAGGAACTATCTTTGATCACTAAAGAATGGTGTGATTATTATTCTAATTGAATAATCATTTAAAATTATTACATGTAACTCCATAATTATAGTTTATAAAGCTCATATAGTAATCAGATAATCATAGGATTTGGGGGCTTACAAAACTACTGTTGTGATTATTTCCTGTACATTTATCTTAGTAAAAATGAGTTATATTGTTAGTACATTTGGTAGTAGCTGAGAAAATCATGCATCCTTATATACAAATGTTAGCATATTGAATTATATCTGCTTTCTCCCAGTTACTATATTAAATGAAAAATTATATACCACACACAAAACATTGAGGTGATTGTTCCTTATTTAAGAAACATCCACAATTTATAATATTTATCACAGTTAATACAAGCTATTAGGTATCTCAGAGGTTCAAATACACACACACACACACACACACACACACACACACACACACAGGTAAACTGATTGCTAGCTTCCATAGTCCCAGAAGATGCTACATAGGCTGCTGAGAGAAAGTTATCAACTACTTCTTGGCTATGACCCTTGTGAACTATAGTAATGACAGGCATGGCAAGATAAACCTATGTATGCAGTGGTGGCATGAATGCTAATGGGATAACTAATCACTTTTGGATTGGATTTAAGCCTGGATGTACTGGAGGAAACACATGCCTGTTGCTGTAAATGTAGCTATGAAACCATGATTGGGAAGATCAAAGGCTCTAGAGTGACCCTACTACTATAATTTCTGCTAAATGGACATAGTATCAGACTACCCTCTACATTTGTATTGTCTGCACCCACAGATTGATGCAGCTCTCGGACCTTATCAAAGTTTATTTTTGAAATGGATAGTGATTAGCACAGAATCTCACAACTGCTTGCAGTGCAGAAAATAAGTGTCAGTGGACTACTCAGCCACCAATGGGACATCTGTATCATACAACCTGAAGGACCATTGCCAAAGATTGAGGAAAAAGAATATAAGAGCCAGAGTTTGAGAACTGAAATGGAACTCTAGCTTCTGGACATGACAGAGCCACTGCATTCATGAGCTCACAGCAGCTGTGGTTGACTGGCCAAGACATGCACTATACACAATAGCAGGCCAGTCAACATTCTAGCACAGAGAGGGAGAAGGCTCTTCCACCACCACTCCTAACTGAAGACCTATGGATAGTTAATGGCTCCTGGAAAGTGCATGATAGTAATATGTTTTCTTTTTCTTTTTGGTTTTTCGAGACAGGGTTTCTCTGTGTAGCTTTGGCTCCTTTCCTGGAACTCACTCAGTAGCCCAGGCTGGCCTTGAACTCACAGAGATCCGCCTGCCTCTGCCTCCCAAGTGCTGGGATTAAAGGCGTGTGCCACCACTGCCCGGAGTAATATGTTTTCTTTAAGGGTGTGGCTGCATATATTAACAGTGGTTACTTATTTATATGTGGGGCAAAAGCAAATAATAAACTGCCTATATAGTTTCCTTCTATAATCTTCAGCTACAAGTCAAACCTGAGCACGATATCAGATCTTTACCTGTCGAGACAAAATTTTAACTAGCAATATCAAGTGTTTTAAATCCAATTATAGTGATAAAAATAACTCTAAGCCATAATGCTTTGTAAGTTATTGAAAAACAAACATGGCATTTAGAAGTTTTGACAGAGCCAATATATTGGATAGGACAAAATCACATAGAAGTGATGGTGATGTTTTTCTGTATGCTGTGAATATGTGTTGCTCTGATTGATTGATAAATAAAACACTGATTGGCCAGTAGCCAGGCAGGAAGTATAGGCAAGAAAATAAAACAAGGAGAATTCTGGGAAAAATGAGGCTGAGTCAGGAGAAGCCATCCTGCAGTCCACAGAGCAGCATGTAATGGCCCACAGGTAAAGCCATGGAACCCGTGGTGACATAGATTTATAGAAATGGGTTAATTTAAGATGTAAGAGCTAGCTAGCAAGAAGCCTGCCACGGCCATAGTTTAATAATAATATAAGCCTCTGTGTGTTTACTTAGGTCTGAGCAACTACGGGGGTCAGGCGGGATCGGACAAAACATTCATCTACATAGAAGGCTTATCTTGTATGTATTCAAGGCATCTGGCATGCATAGATGGAGTGTATGTCTCAGGGAGAGTCTTCTATCATTGGGTTTTCTCATCACTGCTCAGCAGGTACCATACAGTTTTTAGGGTATCAGAGTCAACTGCCACAAGGAGAAACAACATGTAGAACAAATGGAAGCATGTGTTTGAGGCAGCTGGTCACATAGCATCTGCAGTTAAGAAAGAGAGAGATGACTACTATCACTCCACTCACATTCTCCATTTTCTTTAGTTCAGATACTGCTCCTTTCAATGTATCCTGTCCACAATGAGGGAGGGCTTTTCAGTTGAATCTTTGTGTAAATATCCTCACAGACCACACATGTTCTTTTTACCTCCTAGATGATTTCAAATCCTGTCAAGTTGAGAATCAAATTAACCATCAGGAGGGCCCAAGATAACTGATAGAAAATTGAAAAGGTATTTTCATTTTAAAACATATTTTCTGTGTCAGACTCAAATTTATAAGCATATGTAATAATTATAAAAGGTTCCAAATGCATGCTTTAACAGACCTTAAAACAGGAAATATTTTAGTTGACAAATTGAAAGTGAGTACGTGAGCTCTTCAGATTCTTCTGTGTTTACTATACTTTTTACAGCTTTCATTTCCTATGGCATTTGCAGAGGAAGAAATGCTATACAGCACATTACATCCACATTTGATTTTGGCTCCAGTTATTGTGTCACATATTTTCATATTTCTTTCTTCATGTAACCTCACATTATCTGCAGTACAATCCCATCTTATGGTAAACAAAATTATATTTTTCTCATGCCCATTATCTGTCATCCAAAATCATTGGTTCATTCATTATCTCTACTGCTTATTAAAATCGCTGATTCATTCTCCGTCTGTCTCTTTCTCTCTCCCACTCTGTTGTTTACTCAATATTTTGTCACAATGATTAAAGTCTAGCACAAATGAGATTTGCCACAAAATGTGAAAATTAATGGAAGTGACTTTCTTGATATTCAATTTTCTTGGCCTGAAAATGGCAAATATTGCTTGTATTCCAATGTTGTTATGAAAGGAAATCATCTGAAAAAGTGCATAAACAAGGTTGTTTTCCATAAGCCTGCTAAGGAAATCAAGTTACAATATAGATGAGCACCTGTAACAACTCCAGTAAACTTTTCACTTACTCACTTTCACTAACGAATGTAAGCCATTTTTAAAGTTTTCAAAAAAATAGTGAACACAATCTATTTAAAATGTCTTTTGATCTGGGCAGTGATGGCTCATACCTTTATTCTCAGTACTCAGGAGTAGAGGCAGGCCAATCTCTGTGAGTTTGAGGACAGCCTGGTCCACAGAATACCCAGGGCTATACAAAGAAACCTTGTCTCAAAAATCCCTCAAATATCTTTGGATTCATTGATTCTTTGTATTGTTTTCTTTGTTTCTATTTCTTTAGATAGAGTGGGCTCTGAGTCTTCTAGCTTGGTGAGTTTGGAGTATCTCAAATAAAATATATATGTATAAAGTTTAGGGGGAGGAGAGGGGTAGAAGTTATGTAGGCCCAGCACACATGTATGATTTCTCAAAAAACCTGTTTCAAATGTGTGGGAGACAAAGGACTTCATTCTTTCAATTCTAGTAAACTCTTTGAATGCAATGAGTATAAAACATTGTGTTGTTATCAGTATGGGACAATAATACAGTAAACTTTTCATTCTTATCTCAGATGGGATTTAATTTACATTCACCTCAAAGTACCTGCTGGGCAGAAGAGTTTTATATTTAGGTCTAGGTCTTGAATGTTGAGATTCAACATTTGGCTTTCTATCAACACTTCTGAGGACTCATCTCATGCATGGCTTCTTAAATTTTCTCCACTCATGATCCTTTTTTCACTGAGAAATTTTAATCATACTCTACTTATGTAGTTTTATAAAATAGATATGCAAATAAAACATTTACTGTTAATTCATAAAAAATTATTTTAAGCAATTATTTGATATGTATATGTTTTTACACATGTAAAAGACAATGGAATCTGTATGCCAATGAGACAGATGTATTTAATTTGTTTTTCCATAAAGAATTAAGTCTTAAAGGAATATTTGGTACTATAGGAGAGAGATGCATATTCAATGTTTCTCAGCATTGATCAAGATTTTGATTTTATATATGTTAATGCTTGACATAAATCTGTAGTGCTAAAATGACAGAATTATGTTTAGGGTCATTTTAGGAATTATGGAAATTCTCTAAAAATTCTCCATTATGTTCATCGCTGTAAAACCTTGTTATAAGTTAATTTCCTCCACTAATTTTTAACTTTATTATAAACTAACTTGGAAGGAACACATATGTTCACTTAATTTACATATAAATGGAATAATAAAAAACACATTGTTTTGCTCTTTGTTTGTCCCTGCTTTTGATAAACCGTTGATCACTATAGAAAAAAATATGCAATAGTGTATTCCAAAATATATGGAACTGTTGGAAGCAAAATATCTCTGGGTCCAGCTGTATGTGCTCCCACTCCTCCTGTATGCTGAGTTCCGTGATGCTATTCAGGTTGTTCCATTTGAGTGCTGAGAGGACGAATGCTTTGCAGCTGTGGCTTTCTGGAACATGCTGACCTTTCCTTGACCCCAGGTGCTGAGGCACGTGGCAGGGCCATTCTCAGAGGGTATATAAGGCAGAAGGGAATGATGAAAGAGGTTCGGCTCGTTCGGCTCATTCGGCTGCTTCTAGTCCCAGTTCCAGTAAGAGATGTTCGGTGAATAAAGGTCCTAGATGCTTGCAATCTGACAGTGTGTGCTGCGTTCAATCCCGACTCCCTCCGCCAGATTCAGATTACAGCCGTGCGGGTCGCGGCAAATGGAGGTTCCACCGAGATCTGGAAAGCGAGGATCAGAGGACGGGATCGCTCCCTGAGAGGAGTGAATTGAAAAATAGGGTACGTACCATGGGAACTACAATGAGTAAGACTCAGATGGCCACTGAGATTACTAAGGTTTTAGAAAAATAAGAAACAAAAATGAAGAGTAGTACCGCAGCCACATTTGTTGTAATGATTGCTAAAGCAAGTCCGTGGTTTTTAACAAGCAAAGGACTAAATATTTCTGATTGAAAAAGGAACTGGGGCTCTACAGCCTCATGAACATCATGTGGGGCTCTGTCTACATTGATAAGAACAGTGTTACCTGGCCATTGACTGATCCCTGATCCTGGACTCGGTGAAGGACAACTAACATAATGTGCATCCCATGTCTGGGACTCTGTCCTAAGGTCTGCCTACACTTTTGTTTTGTGCAGAGACTGGATAACAAATAATACAGCTATCATTACAGATTTGACAATTAACCTAAAAATTTCCTTTTTAGCATCTTCTAAAGATATCTTCGCCCATAAACAGCAGGAAGCAGTATTAAGAATACTACGCCCATATTCCCAAGAGGTGGATGGTAGTGATTTTTCAAAGAGTTTTGGATTTGGGATAATTTTCATTGTTTAAAATAGCTTTAGGGAGAGTTGCCATCATGTCTCGGGAAAGAGCTCAGCCAGGGCGAATAAGAACTAAATAGGAGTAAAGCTTTCTTTCCTATCAGAAAAAAGATCTTCCTGAGAAAAGCTTTGTTTCAACTGACTCCAGTGAGATGAGGCAGTAAAGCCCTCAGGTGATTGCCTCTAGTAATAAGCTGAGAGCTCACAGATGAACAAAAACCACCCACTGGGTGACTGGGTAAGGTAAAAGGCCTGATGAAGTAAAACACCTATCCTAATGTGAACTTAGGGATAACAAAACCTCCACTGATGGAGAGGCTTGGTTTTCAGTCTGTGCGCAGTCCACATGGACCCTGGGAGGGCCTCTGCCTTCAGTGGCAGGGAGAGCCACCACTGCAGCATTGGAACTGTTTTGGGGAAATGAACTGAGACCAAACTGGGAGCTGTCTGGGAGAGAGACTCTGAAGAAAGTGTAAAAAGAGCCTTGCTAAGTGTTTTTTCACCAATGGGCTAAGGCAAACACAAGCCCCGAGGGAAGTTTTCAGGAGTTGCCTGCCTCAATCGAGTTAATGAGGCAGGTGTGGTTCTGATCAGGGGCTGGTGTCTGGTAAAGGAGAGACACCTGCTGAAGCTAGCTGAGAGAGAACAGAAATCTCCCAATGTCCCGTAGTTGAAAACTCAAAAAGTTTGATTCAAATCTCCCATTGAAAATAAGCCTAGTATAAGAACAAAAAGTTGACTCCTAGACCCAAAAAGAACTGTGGGAAATGGAGTCCATGGGCTGGCTCATAAGAGCGAGCTGATGGAAAGAAAAACTTAAAATACAGCTTTAAAAGACACAGGTTGGGTGGAAAGATCTGGCCACAGGGACTTGGAAAGATCCTGCGCCAGTTTTGGCCAGGGTTAGGGGAGCTGTTTGTGTTTTCCCTCCAGATGCAGAGGTTCCTGTGTGGGTCCCGGAGAGGTGTGTTCGACCTGTGGAGANGAGTAGTGCTTGATTGTTCGGGTTCCTGCCGCCATCCTGATGCCTGTGGATGCCTCATCCAGGTTTCCAGTTCAGCTCTGTGAAAGCAAGAGATTTGGTTTGCTGCTGACGTTGTTGCTATGAGAATTGCTGTGATGGACATATTCAATACGGACTTTTAACTTTTGGTTAACAGGTGGCTTTTCTGCAAGAACAGGTGGACTTGTTATGGACACTACAACATTTGTTGTGTTCTCAAATGTACTAGTGTGAAGGCTTGAGCTAGTTCTAGTCCCAGCAGAGAGAGATGGTCTGGGTCACTGTCTATGGCAATCCTAGGTTGTCTTGGAATAGGGGTATGTCTCTATGCCAGCTGCTACTTCTACTTACAACTCACTATCTAAGCACGGGTCTCCTGACAGGCCCTGCTGGTTGTCTCAGCAGGAACAGTAGCCACTTAAGTGTGGACTCAGATTTAGGCGGTAACCAGAGACCTAAGACAGGTGCAGCCTTTAAAAAATAAAAAGGGAGGATATGTTGGAAGCAAAATATCTCTGGGTCCAGCTGAATGTGCTCCCACTCCTCCTGTATGCTGAGTTCCGTGATGCTATTCAGGTTGTTCCATTTGAGTGCTGAGAAGATGAATGCTTTGCAGCTGTGGCTTTCTGGAACATGCTGACCTTTCCTTGACCCCAGGTGCTGAGGCACGTGGCAGGGCCATTCTCAGAGGGTATATAAGGCAGAAGGGAATGATGAAAGAGGTTCGGCTCGTTCGGCTCATTCGGCTGCTTCTAGTCCCAGTTCCAGTAAGAGATGTTCGGTGAATAAAGGTCCTAGATGCTTGCAATCTGACAGTGTGTGCTGCGTTCAATCCCGACTCCCTCCACCAGATTCAGACTACAGCCGTGCGGGTCACGACATGGAACATTTTATAATATGGTCCTGATTCCAAAAGCTCACCAAGTCTAATTCAAGGAATAGTGGGGAATTTTTCCATTTGTCTAGTACAAGCTCATTATTTCATTGATATACTGTTTTGGGGTTACACAATTCTATTACCTAATCCACATTGCTATGGAATTGTTTTGCATCCCTCTTGGATTTATTTGGTTTATTTGCCTTATTTTACTGGGGTAGAATATAACAGTGAAACAGAAGCCTCTTTCCACACTTTTATTTGTCCTCATATGCCATATAAGCATAAAATATATGTCATTTCTTTTTCCTTACATGTTTGGGAAGGGAAATTTTCATGGGCTAAGTAAAATTAATGTTATCTAGAACATTAGTGCTGCTTTCTTCATATTTCCAGTATTTACATTTATTCTATGGCTCATTTAAAGCAATGCTTTAATAGATGTATAAAATCATGTATTGTACTAAAAATGATGTTTTAATAACATACTAAGCACATAATATTGACACCTACCATGATACATACTAAATCAAAAAGCAAATATGATTTTTAAAAAATATAGCAAGTACTTTTCCATTCATAGATATTCAATAAAACTATGAAGTGACTATTGCTACTAGAGATCTGCTTTGCTAGACAAAGCAATATAAAGCATTAGGTGACTTTTTCTTGGTTGCTCAGAAAACAATAAAACAAGGGCATTTTTTGTTTAACCTAGTATTTATACTATTTGTGGTTGTTTTATACCATAAATCGCATGGTACATATTATATTTTATGTGCACATGCCATTTTATGTTAAAAAAAAAGAAAGAAAGAATCAGGGAATTCACTGTGACATTATATCTCCTTAGAATGCCAGAAGCTGCACCCATAAAGTCTCACTAATGAAAGCTTAAACTTGAGCTGAACAAGGACAACAATAGATATGTTAATGTGAAATGAGAAAGCTCAAGAAGCCTCAGTTCTACAAAAAGTATTATAGGAAAATTAGCAATGCTGAGAACAGGAAATACAATCTTCCCCAGAAAGGAGCACAATACTAAGTGATCAGCCCTGAAAACATACATTCAAGTAACATTTTACAGACTGGGCAGGTTATATTTATGTACTTATGAATATATATGTATATACATACACATACATGTATGTAAAAACAATTAATGAAAAAAACACCATGAATTTGAAAGAGTAATGAAGGATATAGGAAGGATTTAGAGGGAGGAAAGGGAAGGGATAATGATGTCACTATATTATAATTACAAAATATAAAAAAATAATTAAAAACAAAAAAGCTAGAACAACAGATAGAGCAGCAGGTATTAAAATTTTAATCACTATATGGCTAACCTCGGTTGTCAATTTGACACACCAAGGAATAGAGGATATCAATTGAGAAGTTGCCTCCATCAAATTGGGCTAACCAATAGAGGGATAGTATACAAAATATATAAAGAATTCAAGAAACTAGACACCAAAAAAGCAGATAAGCCAATTTAAAAATTGGGTACAGATCTAAACAGACATCTCAATAGAGGAAACTCAAATGACTGTGAAACATTTAAAGAGACAGTCAACATCCTTGACCATCACAGAAATGCAAATAAAAATTTGCATTTTATCTTATACCTATCAGAATGGCTAAGATCAACAACAAAAGTAATAGCTCATGTTGGAGAGGATGTGGAGCAAGGGAATAAATGCTCCTCCATTGCTGGTGGGAGTGCAAACTTGTACAGCCACTATGGGAATCAATATGACAGTTGCTCAGAAAAGAAGAAATCGATTTACCTCAAGATCCAGCCATATCACTCTTGGACATATATTCAATGGATACTCCATCCTACCACAACAGCACTTACTCAGCCACGTCCAATTGAGCTTTATTCATAATAGCCAAAAAGTGGAAGCAACCTAGATGTCTTTCAACAGAAAAACGGATAAAGAAAATGTGGTACATTCACAAAATTACTCAGTATTACTCAGCTGTTAAAAAAATGACATCATAGATTTGCAAGCAAATGGATGGAACTAGAAAATCCTGAGTGAGGTAACACAGACCCAGAAAGAGAAATATAATATATATTTACTTATAAGGTGACATTAGCTGTTTAAGTAAGTGATAACCAAGCTATAATACGTAGATTCAGAGAGCTTGGGTAAAGAGAGGAGGGGTCTAGGGAATCTTCAGGGATCTCCCTGGGTAGGGGAAATTGAATAGATTTCATGGGTGGACTCGGGGCAGGTGGGGACAGGAGGAAGGTACCTAGGTGCTGGGGAGATGGAGTGGAGGAGAAAGTGCAGGAGAGATATCTGGAATTGTTAGGGCATTTGGGGACTTGTGTGGAAACCTAGGGCAGTAGAAATGCCCTAAAATATATAAAAGTGATCCAAATGAGTTCTCCTAATAATGGGGGAAATACAATCAGAACTGGCCAACTCTTGCCACCAAATCAGGCTTCTAGTAGCAGGACTGGGTTTGCATTCAGTTTAGTTGTTGGCCTAGGGGTTCCCATGGAAATACACAAAGAACTCAGGCTATTGCTAATACAATGGATTGCTCTCCAAAAACGTATAGCAGGGCCACATTGCCTAGGACAATACCCACAGAACTCATTGATCCTGGGGAAGTCAAAATGGTGCCTGCATGGTACCTTCACCTCTACCTTCTAGTATCTTTTGTTCAGGAAGTTACCTTGCAAGTTACTAAAAAAGAAACATAAACATCAACCCAGCCACAAAACTTTTGACCTAAAATCTGTCTTGTCTGCAAGGTATTCTAGGGTAATAGTGGCACACAACTTTTGATAGTAGCCAACCAACATCTAATTTGACTTAAGGCCCATTCCTTTAGATGGAACCCATACCCAACATTGTTGAATGACCAAGGACAAGAGACTAGATAGCACAGTGTTATAGCATAAAACCAAAGAAACAAAAAAAAAATCAACAACATTTTTTAAAATATCAATAAAATGACTCGTAATGACTTTTTACTATACTTGTAGATCAGTGTCTTATTCAATGATCCTCAGAGAAGCTTCCTGCTGCAATGGATGGAAACACACAGACCTGCAGCCTGACATTATGCAGAGAGAGAAAGAGTCCTTGGGACACAAAGAAATGGGATGTCTTCATCAAACCCTCCCTTCAGAGTTCTGGGAACCATGCCCTGCAGAAGAGGAGGCAGGAAGAGTGTAAGAGCCACAGGAGAAAGGCAACATCAGGAGAAGAAGGCTCTCATAGCCAACTGAGAAAGGCTCATATAACCTCACAGAGACTGAAGCTGCAAGTAAAGGGCCTACATGAATCTGCACCAGGTCCTTTGTGTATATATTATAGCTTTAGGCTTAGTAATTTTATGGGGCTCCTGAATGTGTGAACAATTGTGACTTTGATTTCTGTGCCTGCTCTTGGGGCCATTTTCCTTCTTTTGGGTTGCCTTGTCTAGCCTTCATGTTATTATTTTTGTTTTATTTTGCTATATTTATTTTGTCAAAAGATTAATAACTGTAATGGCTCATCTTGATTCTCACTTTCACACATCTAGGAAGAGGGAACATCAGTTGAAAAATTGTCTCCATAAACTTGGACTATGGGGAAGTCTGTGGGACATTTTATTGATTGGTAATTGATAGAGGAGAGTTTATCTTACTTTGGGGTGGTACCACACCTTGGCAGTCAGTCCTGACTCATAGAAAGAAGCCACTTAAACAAAAGAATGGAATGAGCCAGTAAGCACTGTTCCTTGGTGTTTTCTTCTCCTATCTCCAGGTCCCCGCTTGAGCATTGATGGTAGACTGTGACCTATAAGATATAGTAAACTCTTTCTTTCCCAAGTTGGTTTTGGTAAATATTTTATCATGGTAACAGACATCAAACTAGGACACATACTATTATATTTACTTTCATTACATTATTTCTGTTCTATTTAATACATGTATTATTTAAAAATACATTATATTGTGAGAGAGGGATGTGATTAAATATTATGTTATGCAGATTGTATTACCAAACAAAGGTAATTTGCTTTATGTGACTATGGTTTTATTTTAAAGACTAGTGTCTGCATAGCACTAAATTATCTGCCTCAAATAGATTCTGTCTCAATGGTGAGCTGCCATATTTAAACTTTGGGACATATTTAGTAGCTCATTAAATTGTGGACCCTTATGAAACCTTAAAAATATCTTAAAAATATGATAAATAATATACATCTTCCAAAGGGGAGAAGTTTTCTTAGTCAAGTAACTCATCTAGAATAAAAATTATATGATTTATGAGGTGACCTGTAAACAATACCACCACCAACAACCAAAACAACCATTTCTTACTGTTTGAGAGTCTACAAGTCCTACATTGAGATGCTAACAGAACCATTATTTGGTAAGGAGCCACTTCTGGCTCATGTATAGCTATATTTTCTATCATTGCCTAGTAGAAAGGAAAAGTTAGCTGTCTGGGACTATTTTTTTCAAAGGATACTAATTCTACATGTGAAGATTTCACCTTCATGATCTGAGAACTTCCTGAAGCCTATACCTCTAGATATCTCTTTGTGGCTTAAAATTTTAGTTAATATATATTAGAAGGACAAACACTTTCAGTCTACAGCAAGGTAATATCCCAATAAACAAAATGTCTTCACCAAAATCACCAAGTAAATTACACTCTGATCTTACTAATTAAGAAATCACCTTATTTATTAATTATAATTCTATTCATAATACGATCTTTGCTTCAGCAAAACATATTCCTATCATCTTGTGTATAAAATCTAGATGAACACACAGGTTTTTTTTAAAATTAACTTAATAATATATGTGTTTCAAGTCAGATTCCCTCAAAAGAAAACCCTGAAACAAATCTCTGCACAAGTGATTATTTAAAAATATGTCCAGGATGAAGTGAGTACCAGAGTAGAAAAATATAATAGATAATGATAAGAAACTCAATAATTTTGGGAGAATACTCAGATTATAAGGAACATGAGAACTGGGGGATAATTTGCCTCTCAGAGTTTGCCTTACCTGTGGCAAAGAAATTGGCTTTTTATATCCTGCCCCAGTAAGTTATGAGATAAATGTAACTTTACAGAATAATAGGAGGGAACTGCTAGGCACTTACAACTCATTTTTCACAGGGAAATGGCAATCATTTTAGGGCAAAGATATTTACATACATTGATGTACAATCAACCAAATCCTAGGAAACATTACAAGTCTAGATCATTCCTTACTTTTGTCAATGAGATTATAAAAATGAACAAAAATATATTGTTTTGTATTTTTACATTTATTTATGTTGTTCTGATTCTTGTTGTTGGAGATACCAGCTCTCTCTGAAGCATGGGCAGGCTTGGAATCTTTGTATAGTCCAGACCACCTCAAATACATGATCTTCTTCACTCCACTGTCTCATTATTATGGTTATTGGCCTGAGCCACCATAACTTTGCTAGTTATTCTGAAAGTATTACATTTTGATCTACCAAGTTAGTTTTAAATGGAGAAAACATAGAAATGGGAATTATGGTGTTATTGATAATTACATGAAATGATATGGGAAAATTCAACTTATATTCATCCTAGAAAATAGCACATAAAAAAACCTTACTGTATCTTATTAGGGTGCTTAAAAATCATTTTTATTTGCTCATATCTTATGTTTCATCATCATTTTGTTCTTTTTAGGTGTAGATATCTCCAAGATGTGATTTTCACAAGTTTTCAGTGTCTCAAGATCTGAAGTTCAGATTTCCTAGGTTCATAAATAAACTATAATTAAAATTACTGGGGACCTGTGCCTGGTGCTGTCATAAGCATTATCTTGTCTCTTCTCTCACTTAATTTCCACCATAGCTTATGTGTTAGGAAACACAGTGATTCTTATCTTACAAATTAAAATTATAACAAATTCTTAAAACAACCCAATGTAAAACAAATTACTAAAATCTAAATTTTGTCTTCTGACATAGAAAGGTAGAAAAAAAAGTTTAGAATTCTATGTCACAATTTGATGTTCTCACTTGAGCAGCTCAAAGAAAAGGCTTTTCAGCTGTAGTCATTTGGGAAATATCATTCCAAGTATTTACACAATAAAAAATTAGGAGAAAACTTCAATTGGATTGGGTAGACATAGAGGAATAGTTCAGAATGTAAATGAAACAATTGAATATTTTAGATTCTTATTTTAAAAATAAAGGATTTTGTTTATTTATTTGTATGTTTGTCTTTTGAGACAGGAGTTCATTATGTAGTCTTAATTGGCTTGGAACTCATCATGTAGGCCAGGCTGACCTCAAAATCATAGAGATCTGCTGGCATTTGCCTTCTGAGGGTTGAGATTGAAGTCATGTGTCACCAATAAAATTTATTCTTTAACAATTCCATAGAAATATATAATACATTCTGATTACTTACTCTTCCACCCTCCCTTCTCCTCCCCATCTCTAACAACCCCACATTCTTCTTATCTGCCCTTTTCCAAGATTCATGACTTTTGTGTTTGTGATCAATTTAGTTTAACGAAGACCATTGGTGTGATCTTAGAATTAGAACTATTCCATGAAGCATGCTGGAATCATGATTGACTGCACAATTGAAGATAATGACTCTCCCAGTCATTGATTCTACCATCAGTAGGAAGTAGTTCAGTTGTGAGGGATAGGGCCTCCTAAGCCCATTTACATTCATGCCTGGCTATTGATTGGTCCATTGTTATGCAGACCCAGTATAATCATGTGTAGCTGTTATGATGGCACTTTTTGTAGCCCTTCTCCCAATCTTCTGACTCCTAAATTGTTTTGGCCCCTTCTACAAAGTTTTCTGAGTCTTTCTGGGTTTGGTATGCTAAGGGCTGAACACTCATCTGTCACAAATTTTCAACCACTTTAAGAGGCATGAGTCTTTGTGTGGATAATTGTATACTGGAAAAAGAAACATCTCTGATTAAGACAAAGTAGCATTTGTCTACAAACAAAAATTTAGAAGGCACTTTGAAACATTGTTAGTTTAGCTAAACAACAGTTGCTAGGTGTCCCCTGTCCCAGGACTTATGACCTCTCCTACCATGAGTATTTTAATGTTCACAGTTCTAAACATAGATTCCTGACTGTGGAGTTTTAAGAAAGCTTTTGCTGTGCTTAAAAAAATCAGTGTATGTATTTGTGGCTGTGTATGTGGTCTGTGTGTATGTGTGTGTGTGAAGGACACATTTGTGGAGAAAGATCTCTCCTTCCACCTTTACATAGGTTCCAAACATTATACTCAGGCACTAGGCTTGTGCAGAAAGTATCTTTGTGGTGAAATATTGTGTACCCTAATAAAATTTGCCTGAAGATCAGAGGACAGAAGAAGCCACTAGAGTAAACATAAATGCCAGGCAGTGGTAGCACACACCTTTAATCCTAGCACTTGGGAGGCAGAGATCCATCTGGATCTCTGTGAGTTCAAAGCCACCCTGGATTAAATGGGATTGATTCAGTCTAGGAGAGAAACAGAGCCAGGAATTGGTGGCGCACACCTTTAATTCCAATACTTAAGAATAACATGCCCTTAATCCCAGCACTTGAGATCTCATGCCTTTGCTACCAGTATTTGGGAAGCACACACTGTGCCTTTAAGCCCAGCACTAGGAAGGAAGTAATGGCTGGGCAGAGAAAAGTATATAAGGCATGAAGAGACAGGAACTAAACTTTTTCAGCTGGAAGCTTCTTTTGGCTGGACCCCTTTCGTTGAGGACTCAGAGACATTCAGTCAGATGGTTTGTGGAATAGGCTAGGTAAGAAGCAGCTGTAGCTTGTTCCTTTGTTTCCTCTGACCTTTCAGCATTTACCACAATATCTGGCTCTGGGTTTTTTATTACAAGACCATTTAGATTTAGTGCAACATATCTTTATTTGCTGAGTGATCCTGTATTTGCTTTTTAAAAATAGTTTTAAATCATTTTAAATAATATTTTTAAACTTAAAAGCCAAACCCAAAATTTTACAGAATGAAATATATTCTGATTATGCAACAAATTATTTTTATTATATTTTTATTTTTATTGAGAATAGATTCTTTGTTCATGCAATACATACCAACCACAGTTTCCCCTCCCTCCACTTGGCTCCCAGCTCCCGCCACATTCCTTCTCCCCAGATCCACTCTCCCTCCATTTCCCCTTCAGAAAAGAGCAGGCCTCTAAGAGACAACAGCCAAACATGACAAAACAGATACAATAAGACAAGGCAAAGCCCTCAGATTGAGGATGGACATGTCAACCCAAGAGGAGGAAGAGTCTCAAGTGGTACAGGCAAAAGAGTCAGAGATACATTCACTCCCAAAGTTAGGACTCCTACAAAAATATCGTGCTGACAGCCATAACAAATATATAGAGGACCCGGTATAGACCCATGCAGGCCCTGTGCTTGCAGCTTCAGTCTCTGTGAGCCCATGTGAGCCCTGCTTAGTTGATTTAGTGGACCATGTTCTCCTGATGTCCTCCATCTCCTCTGACTCCTGCAATCTTCTTCCCCTGTCTTCTGTGGGGTTCCTCAATCTCTAAGGGGAGGGACCCAGTGGAGACCTTCAATTAGACTCTCTCTCTGTATAATGTCTCAGTGTGGGTCTCTGTACCCTCTCCCATATGCTGCTGGAGGAAGCCTTTATGATGACTGGAAATGGAAATGATCCATGAGTAAAGCAGAATAATATTAGTAATCATTTCATTGATTTTTTTTTGGGTGGGAGCAGGAAAAGGCAGAAAGAAAGAAATTACAAATTAAAAAAATTTAAAAATATTTTTGTCTTTCAAAGTTCAATACATTTATATAATGCATATTGATCAAAGCCATCAACTACTATCCCCTACAATGTCCCTTATGTCCCTTTAGTTTATGATTATTTTTGTTGTTAATAATCCACTGGTTCAATTAGTGTTGTCAATATGTATGGCCAGTTAATAAGGTATAAGGAATCTACTTGTGGCAACAATCCCAAAGGAAAGTGACTCTTTTCCTTCAACATCAATGAATTACCAATAACTTCTCTGATAGAAGTGGAGCCTCAGGAACCTCTTGCCTCCCCCCATTCTGGAATTTTAACTATCTTGATCTTGTGGGGGTCTTGTGCTGGTAACCACAGATGTTGTGAGTTGATACATGCCATAGCCATGCCATATCCAGAAGTTAGCATTTCTCAGTTCTCCTTCCCATTTGCTGGCTCTTTCATTCTGTCTGCCTACTACTCTGTGAAGTTATTGAACCTTGGAGTGTGAGGTATATAGAGATTATCTACTCACAGCTACATACTCAGAGTTATTTGTACTCAATAGTTGTACTCAACAGTTATGAATCTCTGTACTCTTCACTGCAAAAATAAGCCTCTATGACCAAAGTTTAAACAGCATAAATCTGTGGCAATAAACATAACTATGTAGAATGTAGTTTTACAGTATAGTCATTTAGCAAAACATCAATGCTAGTTTCCTCCACTAGATCCTATCATTTCCATGAAATTTTGACCATATTTATAATACCAGACAGAAAATATCTCCTGTGAATCAGGCCTCATATTGAACTAGACCATGGTTGATTACCCACTATAACCTTCATGCCTTCATTGAAGAAGTAGATACATCTTGTCAATAAGTCAGTGTTGCAGCATGCAGGATTCTTTGCTGGATAAAGCCATTGATGTCCTTTTTCCTCCAGTACCCTGTATAACACCTTTCGCACCGTATAAGTTCGTAAAAAATGAGAAAGCTTCTTGTACAGTTTGAAGTTGACTTCTCTGTCCTGTATCCACAGTAATGTTTTCAGGCAGTTTCAACCAGTAGGGTCTTGCCATCTAAGTTGTGATGAGCAAACAAGGGCAACGACAGTAGCCTATATAGCCTTTACTATTTGTGGGTAACTCTGTGGCCTACCTGGCCAATAACTCACAGAGAGTTATCCTATGCTTGGCACTGAGATTTTAATTTAATAATCAATGATTTCTGGGAACAGTATTATCCACCCATGCAGGGTACTTCTAATATATATATATATATATACATATATATGTATATATATTATAAATACATATGCATATATATATACATATATACATATATGTGTGTGTGATTGATTGATTGATAGATGGATAGATAAATATAATCAACTTACAAATTAGTAGATTCCCACAGATCCCATAGATTTGTTCCACTAGTTTTGGCTCACCTACTACTTACCTTCTTATCTATCTAATCCCTCTACACCTATTTAATCTTTAACCTGAGTATATGCCCCCTCTCTCATTTGCTGTCATCTGTATTCAACTGTTCTATTTGATTTTTTCCTTAACTTATGAGGGTATAGTTTCATATAGATTTTCATATATCCTTCATTTTGGTTAAGCCTTCCACCAACATTTCATGCTATTTTGGAAGATAATCCCTTTTCAATAAAAACAGGATACTATACAATTCCTAGTTCTGCCATTTTTACTAGTAAAGAGGAATTAAACCGATTTCACATGGCAGATTGCAGCAATGTTAAAATGAGAAAAGCCATGAGTTACTAAATCAAGCACCAGTATAAAGTCAGGAAGGGCAAAGAAGACAGCCAACAATGCGAACTTGAAGGCACTAGGGAACAAGCAGAAATACACATCCTAACTCACCTCTGTCTTTCTGGACCAAGACAGATGTTAAAATGGCTCAATACTAGCATTGGGATAAAGCTTGTTCACCAATCTGGAACCTTATGCTTCATTCAGTGTGTCAGCATTATACTAGATAGGAGTATAAATACTGAAGAAGACAGACTTCCACACTGGAATTGCCAATCTAAGGCAAGCATGAAGGGCTACTTTTTTCTGCGTAAGCAGTAATTGTGGTGATCCTGTGGGGGATTGGATTTGGGGTAAACACCACCTGCATTGGCTGCTAAAAGAATGAGAATGAGGATAATTTGGCATCTAAATCTAATTGTGTATGCAGCATTATGAGCAGAATCTGTGAATTACATCTGTCCCAAGACTATGGTTCTTTACTGCTAATCACACATATTGACAGACCAATTACTGATGGAAAAGCTTGTCATTTATCTAAACTGAACTACAGTCTGCCCTATGTTATATATCATGCTATAATTAAGTTAGTTTAGAAATATAATTCCTACTGCTCAGAGTAAAATGCTTGACAGTTATGGTATCTCCTTTATCCTCTACCCTTGCCTTAGTCATGAAAACATGAAAGGTAAAAAGCTAAGATAAGAGTAGAAATGGGAATTGGTATGATCAGTTACCTTTTTTCTAGTCTCATGTTTACAATATTGAGATATGTATTTCCCCTTCCTAGGGAGACGCATTGTGTCCCTCTTAGGGTCCTCCTTGTTACCTAGCTTCTCTGGAGCTGTGTAATCCTGATTATCCTTTGCTTTACATCTAATATCCACTTCTGGAGCCCATTCCCTATGATGGGGTACTTTGCTCAACCTTGATACATGTGGGAGGGGCTTGGTACTGCCTCAACTTCGTAGGCCAGGTTTTGGTGACTCCTGATGGGAGGCCTTACCTTCTCTGAAAAGTGGATGAGGGTGAGGTTGGAGAAGGTGGGGAGACAGGAGGAGGGAAGGAGGGGGAACTGTGGTTGATATGTAAAATGAAAAATTAAAATAAAATAAAAAAGCAATATTGAGATATGGAAACATTCTTGCAATGACCATGTTTAGGAAAAGGAGACTTGCACTAGTCTACACAAATGACTGAAAGAGTAGTGAAAAGACTATAACGGAAAGTTATACCACCTACTGAGATTTATGATGGAAATTGTTCCTGCCATTATCATGATTATTATGAGCTGTCTTTTGAACCGTCTCTGAGTTTATAAACAAGAACGGATTTGCAACAAAGTCTGTGAGTCATTGAACAGCTCTTCTATTTACTTGGTTAGGATCAATTAATCATGCCTGTATGCCACCAATAAGTAACAATATTTTTCTGGTAGACAGACAGGACATGTGGAAAGGCAGGCAAGAAGAATGATCCATTCAAAACAAATCTTTATTTATTTTAGATTCAGTACAGGATTTTTTTTAACTAGAAGTACACATTAAACAAGAGGGCTGAAGCACAGAAGCAAAATGTATGTTCTACATTCTATCATCTGAGCCTCTGTCATGTCCCTTGTGAACTTAGCAGTGTTACTAGTCCATTTCCCTTACAACAATCACAGCAATGACATTTTATTTCGACTAAATTTGCAGTATGCAAAATCATGGGTATTCTGGTAACATTTCCCTTTTCCCAGTTTTACTCTTTTACACGTGCTGGTTCTTGGAAATTTTAATAAGAGAAGATTTAATACTAAATTGTCCCATTGTATTTCAAATTATTTCTGAAAGGAGTATGTGACATTTTCTCCTAATAGTATAAGTAAAATTTGAAGAGCCTCTACTTCACTTCTTCTGTGCCAACATTGGGGCTTGAGTTTAAAGAATCTCTTTAGAAGACAGGAGAGAATCTTAACCACCTGGCATTTATCCTATGTTGTCGCAATTAGATTAAAATTTTCACTGAGGCTGTAATTTTTCTAGTGTCAATACCTTCCAATACACACACACACACACACACACACACACACACACACACACACATATTGAGGGAAAATGCGCATTGACATAGACTAACAATGGAAATGTTATATTTGTCTGTTTTTGGCTGATACAGAAATACTATCTGACATGAATGATATATCTATGATTTTTCTTTTAATATTTGTTATTATTTGCTTATATTTTATGGTCATGATAGCTTATGAAAATCTTTATAAACAAAAACTACTATGTTCAGTACTGCTTTTGTCGTATGAGATTTACAGAAAACTTTAACATGTATTTGATTTCATTTCTATAGCATTTCTGCTTTAATGATGAAGGCAAACAAGATTTTCTCATTAATGAATTCTCATTAATTTCTGAACTTAAATTGAACTAACCATTGTATTCAGAAAGCTCCATGGAAATTTTCAAAGAAATATGCTTCATAAACGTTTGCCTTTGACAATTTGCATTTATACTGTGATATTTTATGAAGTCAGATCTCACTGTCAATAAAGATAATTCCTTTCTGGGTTTCTGTTTTTGTGTCACCTGAAAAATATTTGCTAAATTTGTAACTATAAGCAAGGCATACTCTTCTCATGTTTCTCTGTTTTTAAAGGATATTACCAGAAGGCAATGTCTAAGATACTAGAGACTTTCTTGCTATATTTATAGTTTTGCTACAATCTTAGAAGCATTTCAAATATTGGGAGAAATGCATATAAAAATAGAGCCAATGGGAAACTGGTGGACTTTGTAGATTAAACAGCTGAGATCAATGACAAGCTCAACTCTTTTGTGGTTTCTATTGACCATAGTTCTCTCACATGATGCTAAGATCTGGATAATTGTGCCCTCTCAAAATTTCTATACCAATGCCTAATCCCCGAATATTAAAGAAAAGCAGCAGCCGCAGTTGCTTAAAGTGTGAAAGTGAAATCCCTGTGTCTGGACCCAGAGGAGTTTAATTTATGTTGTCCAAATGAGAATACAAAGAAGGTGCTCTCTTCAAGGAAAGAGTCCTTATTAGACAACAGATCTGCTGTCACCTTGATAATGGACTTCCCTTCTTTCATAACTGACTAGATATATTTATTTTATTTGTAAATTAGGTAAGTTTTTTTATAGCAGACTGAAAGGAATAAGATATCTGGCAAATGGTTAAAATATATCTGTCCGTATAAAATTATCTTGAAAGTTGAATTAAAATAAAGGACAAAGTACATAATAAATGAAAGCTCACTAAAAATAGTAGCTGTATATACTCTTGTTTTGTTCAAATTGTGAACATTCCAAGTACTAAGTGAATATCTGTGCAAAATAAGAAAATAAGAATACGATGTCAGTAAATAAAGATAAAGAATACAGATAAAAGGTCATCTTAAATATAGTGTGTAAGAAGAGAATTCACATGAAGCTTAGGTTTCCCAGGCCTGCTTGTTTCTAATTATTAGTATTCACCTATACTCACTGATTGTTTTGACTTGACTGGAAAAGCAATATCTGATGGTAATGGCAGAAGTTATAAAGCCAGCAGAGCTGCTTGACAAAGATTCAGAAAAGCTGAGCCACATGATGGCTGCCATGCCACCTTTGGCTTTCATCTTAACCTGTTGCACATTTGGGGGACTTTTAATATTTATACAATTTTGGGAGATTGGATTGATGGAAAATTCCTTATGAATCATTTATGCCTTCTTCCATTAATGCTGCTTCTAAGCTTCACCAGGAAAGTTCTGAACATAGTACCCCTCTTGCTTTTACGGAGATATCCTTATCTACTTGAAGGTCTTCCTTACTCCTTGGAGGTTGTAACATATAAAGAAGCTAGAGGTCTCTTTATGAGGTTATGAGACATTCTTGAACCATCTGTCCCTATACTTATGCAGGAACAATATAGTCAAAACAAAGTAAACTCCTCAAAAATGTCAACAAGATTCTGTGGGGTAGAGGAGTTGGCCACAGTTTAGATTGCAAGCCTCTTTCCACGATACATTCAGGGAACTATGTGGCATATATAGCAACAAAGTTAGACTAGCTGAAATTACCTCTGTCCTACATAGGGACTTATATTGATGAACAAAGAATGGCATGGAAAGATTATTTAAAAAATGAGATGTCAGGACCTCCCTTTCTTAGAAAAGTTAACATATACAGACCTACTACAGTGTCATATGACTAAGGAACAACAGAATGCCAAAAATAGACATACAGACAAATTTTATAAAGATATAAAATATGAACATTATATTATGCCAAAATTTGAATAATAACTGCAACAGCTTTGGCTTGATGATTTTTCTTGGGCACTCCGAACATTACAAGTTAATAATACACTGCTTGGGACATGGCAATATGCCCAGGCTGGCTTGAAGATTTTGTTTTGGTCTAATGTCCTTGTAGCCACAAAAGCTACTAGCCTGAGAACAGGCTGTCATATGCCTCTAGATTCTTAAAAATTGGGTTATGGAGTTAATCAGTAAAAATGATAAGTCTGTTTATCAATGATGTTGGAACCTGAGGTAAAAAGACTGGAAATGATAACTCTGCTCTATCATAGTTTATTAATGATAACTAAAAGATGAGCAAGAGGAAGTAAAACACATGTCCAAAACAAAAAATGATATGATCTATGTTTTGCAACATCATGAATGCATCCATGCTTACTAAATTCAGTATAAATCAAGAAGCAATCTGGCTGCTAGTCAGTCAGGCTGCAAGATTCTCACCATCAGCATGGCCTGGCTCAGTATTCCTCCTGCGAACTCCTTATGTCCTCTGCAGGGAACAGCTCACAGCTGGAATGGTCTTGGCATTTGACATATCTTTTTGGGTCTCCTAATTAACCTTTTGTCAATTAGTTAAGCAAAGTTTGAGTCCATTTCCTCATAACAGCATAGTTGTAATATCTAAATTAAATTCAGGAACTGTGAGTAATATATGAAATCTTATTTGTGGATTGAGATATAGCCCATCCACAGAATGCAGAGAATATGAAGACAAATCATAGATTAAAAACGACTTTGCTGTTGTCATCTTCATTTATACATTTTTAAAACCTGCTGTCTGGTGTAGTTTATTTCCAAATAATTCATTAAGAAAAAAATGAAAATCAATTTTAAAATCATAAAAGTAAGACAAAGATTACCAAGGGTTTCAAGATTATCATAAAAATATTATTTAAATAATGTTAATAAAATTATGGAGTGTGCTGTGTGTGGTGGTGCACACAGGCAGAGGCATGTGGATCTCTGTGAATTTGAAGCCAAACTGATCTATATGTTGAAGTACAGAGGGTTTAGCCAGGTGTACATAGTGAAACCCTGTCAAAACAAAACAGCAAAACAAACAAAAGCAGAGTTCTGCGTGATACCCCATTTTTATGTATGTCAAATTACTTTGAGTCATTGCCTCTGCATGACTTGGAAAAAACATATATGATGACATTTTTGAATAAAAGACAATCCAGTGCCATCTGATTTTTTAAAGTAATATAACTATGTCCCAGAAAGCTTAACTTAGTACTTGAAATCAAGGGTTTCTTTGCTACTCCTTCCCTAGCTGTATAATTTTGGTAAGTTACAAAGGCTTTGTTTGTTTCTTGGTTTTATTTTTCTTTCTTTTAAAATAATTACACTTTTGTACCTGTTTTGGGTATGGGTATGGGTGTTTAAGTGTGAAAAAACTGGCATGCTGCAACATGCTTGTAGAGGGTAGAGGACACTTTACAGGAATTGGTCCTTTCCTTGCACCATGTAGAACCTGAGAATTGAAATGAGGTCATCCAGCTTGGTGGAAGCACCTTTACCTGTCAAACTATCTCACTAGTTTTGCTTTTGTTTTTTGAGACTAGATTTTGTGTAGCTCAGACTGGCCTTAAGATTGTGTTCCTCCTGCCTCAACTATTATCCCAAGATGGGGTTACCAACATATGCCACCATGTCTATCTAGTAGTAGTTTATAGCATTCAATGGGCCTAGAATAGCAAGTACCCCATAACAACAGGTCAAATGCACATAATTTATTTATAAAAGCAATTTTTGATATGTTAAATAATGTTCTGCCATTTAGAATAGAGACTAAATCTGTCATTATAATAATTTTAAAATGAACTTTGTTTTATATCCTGACTGTAGTTTCTCCTCTATCATCTCCTCCCATTTCCTTCCTCCCCTTCCCTCCACTACCACCCCCCACCAATCCACTCATCTGTTGCTGTTCAGAAAGGGCAGACCTCCCATGGATGTCAACAAAACATGACATATCAAGTTGTGGTAGAATGAAGAACCTCCCCTTGTATTAAAGCTGGGCAAGGCAAATCAGAATGAGAAATAGGTCACCAAAAGCCAATTCATTAGGGACACACCCTGTTCCCACTGCTAGGAGTCCCACAAGTAGATCAAGCTATGCAACTGTCACATATATATATAGAGAGGGTCTAGGTCGGTCCCATGCAGGCTCCTTGGTTGTCAGTTCAGACTCTGTGAGCTCCTATGAGCCCACGTTAGTTGTTTCAATGGGTTTCCTTGTGATGTCCTTGACTCCTCTTGCTCCTACAATCCTCCCTCCCTCTCTTCATCAGGTTTCCCCGAGCTCAGCCTAATGTTTGACTGTGGGTCTCTGCATCTGTTTCCATTAATTATTGGATGAAAGCTCTCTGATGTCAGTTGGGGTAGGCACCAATGTATGAGTGTAACAGAATATAGTTAAGCATCATTATGTCAACATTTTTTTTTTCTAAAACTGTTTGGTTCTATCCTCTGGGCCATGCAGATGCTGGGTCATGGCACTCCAGGCTGTGTCAGGGGTGAGCACACTTTCATGCCACAGATCTCAAACTGGATGAGCTTTTGGTTGGCCACTTCCACAATCTGTGCACCACCCTTATTCCAGCATATCCCAAAGGCAGGACAGACTATAGGTCAAAGGTTGTGTGCCTGGGTTGGAGTCCCAATACCTCCACTGGAAGTCTTGCCTTATCACAGGAGATGGTCAGCTCAGGCTACTTATCCACTGTTGCTAAGAGTCTTAGCTCAGGTCATCATGGTAGATTCTTGGGAGTTTTCCTTGCGATAGGTTTCTACCTGACCCCAAAAGCACACCCCCCTTCCAGCCATCTCTTTCAGTATTTTCCCCTTTAATCCACTTTTCAACCCAATCCCTCATGTTCCCTTCTCCACCTGCACCCAGTCCACCCACAAGCTCTCTTCTATTTCCTATTCCAAAGAAAACACATGCCTCCCCACTCCTGGAGCCCTCTTGCTACCTAGCCTCTCTGGATGTGTGGATCATAGGTAGCATGGTTATCTTTCATTTCACAGCTAATATCCACTTATAAGTGAGTACATACTATATTTGTCTTTTTAGGTCTGGGTTACCTTACTCAAGATGATATTTTCTAGTTCCATCTATATGCCTTCAAATTTCAAGATGTCATTTTTTTAACAGCTGAGTAATACTCCATTGTATAAATGTACCACATTTTCTTTATCCATTCTTCAGTTGAGGGACATCAAGTTTGTTTCCAGGATCTGGTTATTACAAATGGAGCTGCTATGTACATAGTTAAGCAATTACCCTTATGGTATGACTCAGTATCATGTGGGTATATATCCAAGGGTGGCATAGCTGGGTCTTGAGGTAGATTGATCCCAAATTTTCTGAGAAACCGCTGTCTTGATTTCCAATGTGGCTGTACAAGTATGCACTCCCACCAGCAATGAAGTAGTGTTCCCCTTGCTCCACATCATCTCCAGAATGAGCAGACATTTGAGATTTTTTATCTTAGACGTTCTGACAGGTGTAAAATGGGACCTGAGAGTCAGTTTCACTTGTATTTCCATGATGGCTAAGGATGTTGAATAATTCTTTAAGGGTTTCTCAGCCATTTGAGATTCTTCTGTTGAAGATTCACTGTTTATATCTATATGCCATTTTTAATTGGATTGTTTGTATTTTTGATGTCTAGTTTCTTGAGTTATTTATATATTTTGGAAGTCAATCTTCTGTAGGATGTGGAGTTAGTGAAGATCTTTTCCCATTCTGTTCGCTGCAATTTTGTCCTATTGTCCTTTTTTGTCCTTTGTCTTATAGAAGCTTTTCAGTTTCATGAGGTTCCATTTATTAATTATTGATCTTAGAGTCTGTGCTATTGATGTTCTATTCAGGAAGTTGTCTCCTGTACCAGTGCATTCAAAGCTACTTCCCACTTTCTCTTCTACCAGGTTCATTGTAACTGTATTAATGTTGAGGTGTTTTATCCACTTAGACTTGAGCTTTGTGCAAGGTAATAGATACAGTTCTATTACATTCTTCTACATACAGTAGTATCAGCACCACTTGTTGAAGATGCTTTCTTTTTTCCATTGTATATTTTTGGCTTCTTTTTTGAAAGTTGGGTGTCATAGGTGTATGAATTGATGTCTGTGTCTTCAATTCAATTCCATTGATCCATCTGTCTGTTTTTATGTCAACAGCATGCGGTTTTATTACTATAACTCTGTAGTAGAGCTTGAAATTAGGGTGATAATACCTGTGGAAGCTCTTTTATTGTACAGGATTGTTTTAGCTATTCTGGGTTTTTGTTTGTTTGTTTGTTTTTTCATATGAAGTTGAGCACTGTTCTTTCATGATCTGTAAAGAATTGTGTTGGAATTTTGGTGGGGATTGCATTGAATATGTAGATTCCTTTTGGTAAGATAGCCATTTTTACTATGTTAATCCTATTGATAGATGAGCATGGAAGATATTTCCATCTTCTTGTATCTTCTTCAATTTCTTTCTTGAAAGACTTGAAGTCCTTGCCATGTAGGTCTTTTAATTCCTTGGTTAGAGTTACCCTAAGGTATTTTATATCATTTGTGGCTATTGTAAAGGGTGTTGTATCCTTCATTACATTCTGTACCCATTTATCATTTGTATATAGGAGGGCTACTGATTTTTTTTTTTTTGAGTTCATCATTTATCCAGCCATTTCACTAAAGGTGTTTATCAACTGTAGGATTTCTCGTGGTATAGTTTTTAGGGTAGCTTGTGTACAATTATATCATGTGCAAATAGCAATACTTTGACATCTTCCTTCCCAACTTGTATCCCCTTGATCTCCTTTAGTTTTCTTATTGCTCTAGCTAGAACTTCAAGTACTATATTGGATAGATATGGAGAGAGTGAACAGCATTTCGTGTTCCTGCTTTTAGTTGAATTGCTTTGACTTTCTCTCCATTTAATTTGATGTTGGCTGTCACCTTGTTGTATATTGCTTTTATTGTGTTTAGGTATGTTCCTTGTATCCCTGATCTTCTATCCCAAGACCTTTATCATGAAAGGGTGTTGGATTTTTCCAAAGGCTTTTTCAGCATTTAATGAGATGATCATGTGGATTTGTTTCTTTCAGTTTGTTTACATGGTGGATTACACTGACAGATTTTCATTTGGTGAAACATCCCTGCATCTCTGGGATGAAGATTACTTGATCATGGTGAATGATATTTTTGATATGTACTTTGATTTGGTTTGTGAGTATTTTACTGAGTATTTTTGCATTATTGTGCATGAAACATATTGGGATGTAATTTTCTTTATTGAGTCTGTGTGGTTTGGGTATCAGGCTGTCTGTGGCCTCATAAAAAGAATTTTTCAGTGCTCATTCTGTTTCTATTTTGTGGAATAAATTGAGAAGTATTGGTATTAACTCTTCTTTGAAAGTCTCTAAAGCCCTCTGTCCCTGGCCTTTATTTGGTTGGGAGACTTTTATTGAATGTTTTTATTTCCTTGGGGGTTATAGGTCTCTTTAAATTATCTGCTCCTGACTTAATTTCAGTATGTGGTATCTATCAAGAATTTTGTCAATTTCTTTAAGATTTTCCAGTTTTGTGGAGTACAGGTTTTTGAAATATGACCTAATGATTCTCTGAGTTTCCTCAGTGTCTGTTTTATGTTCCCCTTTTCATTTCTGATTTTGTTAATTTGAATATTCTCTCTCTGCCTTTTAGTCACTCTGGATAAAGGTTTGTATCTCTTGTTCATTTTCTCAGTGAACCAACTCTTAGCTTCATAGATTCTTTGTTTTTTCTTTATTTCATTGATTCCAGCCCTCAGATTATTTCTTGCCATCTTCTCCTGTTGGGTGTGTTTGCTTCCTTTCTTTTCTAGATCTTTCAGGTTGGCTTTTAAGTTGTTAGTGGGTGATTGCTCCAAATTATTTCAGCAGATACTTAGTGATATAAACTTTACTGTTTTCATGTGTCCCATAAGTTTGGATATGTTGTGCATTCTTTTTCATTGTATTCTAAGAAGTCTTTGTTTCTTTTTTTGTTTCTTTCTTGACCCAATGATAATTCAGTTGAGAGTTTTTTGGTTTCCATATGTTTGTAGGCTTTCTGTAGTTTCTGTTGTTGTTGAACTCGAACTTTAATCCATGGTGATTTGACAAGATACAGGGGGTTATTCTAATTATTTTGTATCTGTTGAAACTTGCTTTTTGAATGCACATATGGTCTATTTTTGTAGATGGTTCCATGAGGTGCTGAGAAGAAGATATATTCTTTTGTATTTGTGTGATAAGTTCTGTAGATATCTGTTAGGTTCATTTGAGTCATACCTTCTGTTAGTTTCATTATTTTTCTGTTTAGTTCCTGTCTGTTTAGTTTATGACCTCTCCATGGGTAAGACTAGGATGTTTAAATCTCCCACTAATAATGTGTGGGGTTCTATGTGTGATTAAAGCTTAAATAATGTTTCTTTTACAAATGAGGGTACCCTTGTATTTGGGACTTAGATATTGAGAATTGAGACTTCATCTTGGTGGATTTTTCCTTTGATGAGTATGAAATGTCCTTCTCCATCTCTTTTGATTGATTTTGGTTTGAAGTCTATATCGGTAGATATTAGGATAGCTATACCAACTTGCTTCTTAGATTCATTGGCTTGGAAAATCTTTCTGCAACTTTTTACTCTGAAGTAATGTCTATCGTTGTTGAGGTGTGTTTCTTGCATGCAACAGAAAGATGGATCTTGTTTTCATATCCGTTCTGTTAGCCTGTGTCTTTTTATTGGGGAATTGAGACCCTGTCTCTTATACACATCTAGATGTGTATAAGAGACAGGTGTGTATGTGTATGTGTGTGGGGGGGTGTGGGTATGCTTCCATTCTTTGGGTTTTGCTGGTATGAGACTATTGCCTATGTTTTTGTGGGTGCAGCTCACTTCCTTGGGTTGGAGTTTTTCTTCTCATACCTTCTGTAGGGCTGGTTTTATGGATAGATATTGTTTAAATTTGACTTTGTTGTGAAATATTTTGTTTTCTCCATCTATAGTGATTGAAAGTTTTGCTGAGTATAGTAGTCTGGGCTGGCATCTGTAGTCTCTTAGAGTCTGCAAGACATCTGTCCAGGCTCTTCTGGCTTTCAGAGTCTCTATATTCCTGGCTACAACCCCAGAAGACTTAGTCTTTACCAGAGGCAAGGCTGATACTAGGAACTCTAGAAAAAGACTTCAGCTTCATCTGTGGCCAGGTTGGATCTAGGGACCCAAGGCCCCTAAAATTCCAACAGAGACATGATACTGTACCAGAAGACTCACCAGTCCCCAGAACCCTTGTCCACTAATGCCAGATGACTAGAGAGGAAACAGAAACCAAGGAACAAAACATCCATTCAGCAAGGACAAATTCAGGAACCAACTCATAGAAGTATAATCACCTCAAATTCTGATGCCTGAATGCCAATGTAAGAACACAGTCAATAACAGAAAGGGCAACATGGCACTGTCAGAACCCAGCTATCCTACTACAGCACAACCTGAACATTCCAACACAGTAGAAGCACCATAAAACTACCTTAAAAATAATATGATGATAGTTGAAGGCAGGAATGTCATTATAGTAATTTCTAATCTAAAATAATGACTAGGAAGACAGTATATAACTGAAGTTGAGGATAATTTTAGATTGTATTTGTGACCAGTCTTTTAATTTACATTAATTAAAAAATAGCAATTATGGGGCAGTGAGATATGTCAGTAGGTAAAGGTGCCTGCTTCAAAGTCTGACAACCTGACTCAATCCCTGGGACCCACATGGTAAAAGGAAAGGACCAATTTCTGCAAGTTTTCCTATGACCTCCACACACACACACACACACACACACACACACACACACACACACATACACACACACCCCAAAGAGTAGCAACTCTAAATATAATCTTAATGTTTTCTAAAATGTATGGTTTCTTTTGCTAAAAGCAGACTCTTATGGCAGCATTCAAAGGACATCTGCAGTGGGTATAATGTATAAATGATTATTTAGAAGATAACAGAGATGTATTTTCCTATAAGTTCATGATAAATACTTACCTATTCTCAAAAATACAAATATAAGTAGTGATTTAATTCCACCAATAAAGTAGGACCAATAAAAAGTTGAAAGACAAATAAGAGAATTTGAAATTATTAAAATTTCATTGTTTGAAAGGTGGCATATATGTGGTATCAAACATTCCAAATAAAGGCTGAAGATGTACTTCACCCATAAAGCACTTTCCTAGGTTATATAAAGCACAAGATCTTAGGTTATCACTGAACTAAAATAAAAATACTCTGCTCATGTAGTTCTGGATGAAAAAAATCCAGATATACTTTGAGTTTTATATATAAGAACATTTTAAACCAATAACAAGAGGTATTACAGAAAATTGCTTTATCTTAGAATTCCTCAGTCCGAAAATCTCTTCCAACCTTTTTAAAAATCCTAATGAGTGCTCTTAGGTAAAAATGTAATACTTTAAACAACTTTTTCTGAAATGAATTTTCTATATAGTCTCTTCACAAAAGGAATAAGAAGATGCTTTCCAGTTTTCTCATACATATAATTAGGGGTCTCTAGAATGGGGAAAGCACGGATTTCAAGTAAGTATTTTCTAGAGGACAAAATCAATAGTGACTGATGCCAGAGCTCAAGTTGTCCTAATAGGCCCCTGAATATCCAAATGGTGAAAACAGAGTATAGCACTCAATTCACTTTAAAACTATAGAGGAGACATCACATTACATGTTAGAATTGCAGGCAATATTATCAGTAGCCTTGTACTTGGGAAGAATGTGAATATTATTACAGCTACATTGTGTTGTGAGATAGAATATTTGTTTAACTAGGTAAAGTTGTGTTTATTTGTTTGTGTTGCAGAATAATTGTTCAACTGTGTAAAGATGTGTTGCTGTTTTCCCTAGTCTGCCTAATGCACCTGATTGGTCAAATAAAAATCTGAACTGCCA
>LZPO01066911.1:34110-51797 GCA_001675575.1 Neotoma lepida
GCCTGAGAGCCAGAAATGGAGGAAGCAGGAAAGTAGAACGGACAGTATGTAGATGAGCCTCAGGGCAGCACATAGATTAATAAAAAGCTAGTACAAAACAAGCCTAAGCTAAGACTGAGCATTCATAATTAATAATAAGTCTCCTTGTCACAATTTGGGGGCTGGCAGTCCAAGAAAGCCTGCTACAACTTTGTTATAGTAGAACTTGAATTAATTTTTCTTATTTAGGGCCAGAAGATGTGATACACTTTGTAGTAGGACAGGCCCATAGGGTGGAAGAAATTGGCTCAAACCAGTTGCCAAGGCATGCACACAATGTATTTCCTTATGAGTCAACCTGAAGTCTGCCTGAGGACCTAGCAACAGGTGCTATCAGAGTTCCTGGTCACTATCAGAGTGCCTGATCAAGTGGAGTCTGCCTGAGGACAGACTTCAGGTTGGCTTATAAAGAAGTACATTATGTGCATGCCTTGGCAACTGGTTTGAGCCAATTTCCTCCACCCTATGGGCCTGTCCTACTACAACACTTGATTATGCTAAAATCTCTCAGGCATATTAATTTTACTTATGTTGGAAGTATTTGTCCCTACAGAGTAGTTCTCTTCATTCATGCAACATATAAGTGAATAGCAAGGGTTGCTTTGCAAACAATATTACCTTAATAGTTAAGGTTTCTCTGTAAACGGATTACGAATTTATCCCTTGCCATCATGCTCATTGTATGTTATATGAAAAATGAACTACATGCTTAATGCCATGGTGTATAACATCTTGAAAATATATAGATCATGTAGTTCAATTACTATATATTCAATTACTTCTGCATAAATAATATGAAAAATGAACTACATGCTTAATGCCATGGTACATAACATCTTGAAAATGTATAGAACATATACAATTATCATATTTCAATTACTTCTGCATGAATAGTTTCAAAGATAATGTTAAAAATTATACTGGTCAGAAAGGCCACTATAATTATTTAGTAGTTTACATGATTATCCCCAGTAAATTATTTCCAACAACTTTTTATGAAAATTATACTATATTTGACTTCATATAGTTAATAGTATACTCAAAATATGTGTTTAAAATATAATATCTGGATTGGACAATCATGGATCCCAGCAGAATGGTTTATGGAGGCCAGATTAGTGGTCATTGATATTAAGGCTACAAATTGTTTTAATGGAGGCATAGGTGTCAGAGTGTTAAAAATCAGAGCACAATACAGCATATTTAAAGGCATCCTGAACTTCGTTTAGTTCTAAGGAAGGTCTGAAAATATAATTGGATGCATCAGAAAAACTAAATCCAAAGAAGTCACACTTGCTTTTCATTCAGTTTCCCAACTGTGATGTTACAATGACTCATAACTTGTTATTGTAAATGTCATTTATATAGGATGAAAATGAATACTTGAAGTATTTATTTTTAAGCTGATGCTTGATTTTGTTTCTTAGAAGTAAGTGTGGAGGAATAATTTGAAGTGAAACAGATAAATTATAAATGTTTGAGAAAAGCTAAATTAGTAAAAAGATAGGACATCATGTAATTTTACAAAGTGATTCAAGAAGAAATTGTGTGTGTGTGTGTGTGTGTGTGAGAGAGAGAGAGAGAGAGAGAGAGAGAGAGAGAGAGAGGAAAATATATCATATTATTAAAGTCAATCTAACTGACATTTAAGCCAGTGGTCCCTGGATAATTTCTGCTGACATGAAATGGAATATTGGCTTGGTATCCAGCTTGAAGGTCATATTGTTCTTAAAGTTGAACTTCAAGAGGCAGAGGCAGGCGGATCTCTGTGAGTTCGAGGCCAGCCTGGGCTACAGAGTGAGTTCCAGGAAAGGCGCAAAGCTACACAGAGAAACCCTGTCTCAAAAAACCAAAAAAAAAAAATTTCATTATTGTGTTTTCATGACATGTTTATGTATATAATCCAGAAATAGTAAGTACATTTACTTTATTGTGAAAGTCTAACCACTATACATTTTCAAACTTTCCACAAACTTTGTCATGGTTGGCAGAAACCTTACCCATTAAGTTATAATTGCCTTCTCTCCCTCACTCAGGATCATTTCCTCAAATTTTTGGAATGGTAACATTAAAAATAGGAATGATTTCCATAGAATTTAGAGGCACTGAAGTATTTAGTGGACCTTTTGTCAGTATTTCAGTAATACAATGATATAATCTGGCTAAAATAAGATAGGTAATTGTCAAGTGGAGCTGATGAGCTGGCTAAATTGGTAAAGGTACTTGCTATCTAGGCTGACAGTCTTAATTGGCTACTCATGTCCTACATGGTAGAAAGAGAACTGATTTCCACAAATTGTCTTCTGATCTATATGCATGCCATTGTGCCAAGGTGTACACACACACACACACACACATGCACACACACACACACACACACACACACACAAATTAACAGGTGTAAAAAGTTAAAATTGAATTATAGTTCAATTCCTATATAGCAAATCAGACAAATTATGTTGTGTCTTAGAGAATGAAAGAATTTTTGTAAAGTTATATTGTGGCTAGAGAGATGGCTTACCAGTGAAGAGCGTTGGTTGTTCTTTTGGAAGACTTGGGTTAGACTCCCAACATCTACATGGTGACTCACAACAGTCTTAGAACTCTAGTTCCAGGGAATCCAATGACATATTCCAGCTTCTGCTGGCACCAAGGTGGCATGTAGTACACTTACCTACATGTAGGCAAAATACCCATACCCATATTGTTTTTCATTTGAAGTTTATAAATTTCTGTTTATAAACTGTAGTGCAGCCTGAGTGATGGTCCCTTCACATATGAAAGGAGACTAGAAATATTGTGGAGCCACTGCTATCTAAAGAGATCTCATGTTGTTGAAGTAATATATTTTTTTGTCAAATACATAAATAAATTATGTAAATTTTAATTTAAATAATTAATTAAAGTTGGTCTATGAGTAAATATAATTTTCTCAAGTGTATATCTAAAGAATTAATAATTCAATTTTCTATTTTCTAGAAATTTTAGAAATATTATATTTACATCCTTCTGTTTTGTTTTGTAACCTGTTGATTTTAACCAGGACCCGCTGTGTGACTAAAAATTTAGAACTATACATTGAAGCCTGATGGGCTCACCAATGAGACCCCCCATTAGCTGCACCCTGATCAATGACTGGAAGTAAACAAGTCAGTGTTGTGTAGACCTATTATAAGCAACCACACATGTTTTGAGACCTTGAAGCAGAAAAGATACTTCTAGGAAAGAGGTAGGGATGATGTTGGTTAGAGGAATATAAGAGTGTAAAGTGGGTGAGAGTAAACAGAATGCATTATGTGCATGCATGTAATTGTCAAGGAACAACTTTAATTAATGAAGTAATATTAAATGTCCATAGACAATTACTTAGGCATATCAATTGTAAGAGAGTTCTTTAATTTTAAGACAGGAAATTTTTGCGTTCATAGCAGGAGTGATGGCATAGGGTATGTAGAAATACTGGCCCCAAAACAGAGATGTTTTCATTTCAATTTTAAAAGTGTAAACTATGGTGGCAGGTACATACAAGAATAGAAAACTTCCTTAGTACAGATATCCAGCTGATCCCTGACTGAGACTATGAAATTCTTCTTTGTGTTGATACGAAAAATATACAAATAAAGAGTGACTAACCGGATTCTGATTTCTTTCACACATATGGAAAATGTCTATTCAGAGAAATATACCAAAAATCTGATCACAAAACAAAATTTTACCATATGAACAAACAATTGCAATTTGTTTTTTTTTGTACAACACATGAGAACTGAAAACATATTTTCTCACAAAAATTTACACATGGAGTATCATAACAGAACTTTTTATAAGAAAAGAGCAGATGAGTCAAATATGTCCTCCAACTGATAAATAAACAAAATATGATCTATTGCTATGACTGAATATTTTATATTCATAAAATTAGTATCATTATACTCTGTGATATAGATGAAACATGATAATATTTATATAATATCTAGAATATCAAAACACATATAGACAAAATTAGACTAATGGTTTTTCAACATTTGATGGGGAATTTTAGCTAGCTAATGAGCAGGTATCTTTATGGAATTATGAAGTTATTTTAGAATATGATATTGGTGTTAGCGCCACAGTACTGTGACTGGACACCCCACTATATGCATAAATAGTAAAATGGTATAGTTACATGAAATTTATCTGAATAGAAAACATTAAAAAATAAAAACATAGTAGTGAAAAATGGAGAGTTATCAGCTGTAAGTAATCAAAACAAAACAGAAACACCAATTTAGAAATCAGGAAACCAAAAATAGTACAAACAGCAAAAAGAATGTGATCAAAGTACATTATGTATATGCTAACAAGTGATACATTTATATATGTATATATAGAGAGAGATTATAATGATATAATGAAATTCCTTGTTTTAGACAATAAATACTAAAAGATAATAAACTTTTATATGCCCACTGGTGCATTGGATATATATAAGAGAAGCAAACTAGACAGGCTTGATGGTACAATTCTGTGATTGAACTTTGAAGGTCAAAGTAAGTGAATCAGTTCAGTATATGAGTGTGTGTCCTCCAAAATGCGTAGAAATAATGAAAAATTCAAACAGATATGGCCACATTTTTAAATATTTGCCAAATAAATATTTAGCAGATAATCAATAAATTGTTAAATTCAATAACTAGTCCAGAGGAGAGTCAAAGAATATAAACAGCAGTACTGATTAGAAACTATGAAATGGTTAGTTTCATTTTCTTGTGAGTAGGGGGTGTGTGAGCCTCTGCTGTAGGTTTTATGTATGGTAGGTGAACTACGCTTTATATATAGGGCTCTAAAAGTGCTTCGAGGTAATGTAAAACTAGTCTCATCCATAACCAGAGGCTATATCCTACAGACAACAGTTTGCCATTAACACAAAAACTTTAAGAGGTGAAAATCAAGTAGAAAGTTACATTTTTCTGAAAATGGGCGGTGTATTTACTAAGGTGAGCAGTTTCTTAACGTGAGAAACACCAGACTCTCCTGGGAACCAATTACATCACAAAGTGTAAATTCACAAAGGTCTTTCCTGATGCATGAGAAACAAGGTAACTGCATGCGTGGTTATGAAGGCTGATTATTTTGAGAGACCCAGGCCAGAAGAGAGGTCTAACTGAGCCAAATCCATCAAACCTGCACCATGGCAGGGAAAAGGCAAAGACAATCCCGTTCCACAAGAGCCGAGCTTCAATTTCCTGTCAGCCGAGTGGACTGCTACCTTAGAGAAGGAAACTATGCCCGGCGCCTGAATGCTTATGCTCCTATGTTCCTCGCTGGTATACTCGAGTACCTGACATCCAACATCCTTGAGCTGGCTGCTGAGGAAGCCTGCATCATGGGCAAAAAGCGCATTACCCCAGAACACTTGTGTTGGGTGATAGAGAACAACGTACAGCTCATTCAACTCTTGGAAGAGAACACCAAATCTCTGGCTGACTTGTCAGAGCTTAATGAGAACTGATGACAGTTGAGTCTCAGAGGCTGAGGGGTCTGCCTCTTCAGCCTCTACCAGCCTCAACGTTCTACTAGCTAGGGGAGCTAATCAGTCATGCTATTAAAGCATGTAAACAGGTCAGTGGTTTTGATTCCTTTAAGTTCGTCATTTTGAACTAGAGGTGTTCTGAGATATGGGAGGGGTGATGCAGGAGTGGAAGCTGTCTGTGATGAGTGTGGGATATTTGAACTGTGAATTCCAGAAGAATGTTTCTAATTGGAGATGGTGTGGAGAGTGGCCCTGTTAGAAGGAGGTGACCTCATAAAGGATTGGGAAGCCACCCTAGTTGGGAGCCTGGAAGGCTTTAGGAGGATAAGAAATTGTCTGGGGTCTCCCAGGCATGTTGGATTTCCAGAGCCATCTGGGTAACTTGAAAGAAGTGACTGAAGACATGGACTGTGGACTTCGTTCTTGGGCAAGTTCTCAGGTTAGCAGGTGGAGGAAATGATGTGAAGGAGATCAAGGGGTAGAGAGCAACTAGCTTTTGGCAATAGCTTAATGGGTCATGTTATTCATATAAACAGTGGCTTCTTCATGTGTATGGGATATAAGAATCACTCTATCTTTGATTTGTCAAAAATAAGCTGATTTGTAGATTATAAACTGCTACTTCTCACAGGACGTCACACAGGATAACTAGTGAACAACTGCATCTGTTACCTTCCTTGTCTGCACATACTGAGGCTGCTTCCCAAAGTTGTTGTACTCAGACCTTTGACACACAGGTTAAATAGCTATCTGTTGTTTAAAAGTTGTTTGTTTGGTTTATGGATATGACTTGTCATAGCCCCAAACCTAGCACTTTGTCCTGGAGTGAAAAAGGAGAAGTCATCGTGGTACATTAGTTAAACAAGGTGAGCAGGAGAGGATATTACTGATCAAGAGTGATCCTGTAAAGAGACAGGCATCCTGGACTCCTTCAGATTCTGTTTCCTGCCTGAGATGGAATTTAGAGGTTATCTTGACTAATTCCTAATTGACAAAGCCTTTGTAGAATCAAGCAAAGGGAAGGATCAGCAGTGACATTTCTCTCCCTTTATACATGTACTCATCCATGCCTAGGGATTTCACAGGAAACAAAAGAACCATGAATAGCATAGTAAAAGCCAGAACCATTACCCTGTCAATGACCATTCTATGAATATAAGGAGTCCTACAGTGAGAGGAACAAATGAGGCAGTATGAACCCTTAAGTATGAACACTTAGGAAAGCATGAACACACTCAACAGCAGGCTTCTTGTAACTTTCTGAACTGAAAAGAGTGTGGTGAAGAAGGATGCCTACTGCTTGGGTCCTACAGAGGCACCCTTTGGCAGCCAGTGCCCTATTGAGGGAAGGTAAACTGAGCACAAATCACCTGCCTATCTGGTGTGTGATCAAAATAACCTCAGAGCCTGAAATGGGCCAATGTGGCAGAAAATATTAGTTGTAAGAATGTATGATCCCAAGAGTCAAGCTTATTAGGAACTCCCTGTGTAACAATGAATTACTATTGGCATGAACACAAGATAGACTAGCCTCACACTGAAATCTCCCCTTGATAGCAGAGATTTTATGAAGGCCCAAGTCCTATTACCAATCTTGTAGGAAGTAACTGGAGAGAGGGACAGTCTGACTCTTCATAAAAGGAATTTGTTACTCTGAAAGTGGGATTCTAGAAAGAAAGGTTATTCTAAACTCAAATACACTATTTCTGTGGGTAAAATCAGAGGGATAGCCCACATACCTAATCTGGACAATAGATATGTTTACATAAAAGGAAAATACTTAGATGATGATACTTAAAAATCTTTTTTTACCTGAGTATCTGAAGTTTTTTCCTGTCTTTAAAAGTCAAAATATATGGTTATGGTTATTTGGACATGACAAAGGATTGTTCAATTAGCAAAAACATCACTTGTTTGCCACAACCCTCCTCCCATAATATTAAGGTCCATGTCAGCTCCACTTTCTCCATGTACTGTCAATGCAAGTGTGTTAGAGCTGATCAGTAATAAGCAGTTCTTGGGATGATCCCAGTCCAAAATTCAGTCTGATGAAAACCAGCACATGGAACTTGTTGTTTTTGTTGTTTTAGGAGTATTGATACAGCTAAGGATGGCAGTGACTGGGGCCTCTGTTTGATATTATTTGACTGTTTCTTGTCAGAATCTTTTACAAAAAAGTAAAGATTAGCTTCATTTCACACTATGTATTTTATACTATCATGGGAGGATGAATCACTAAAGTCTATTAAATCAGAACTTGCCAAAATAAACTAGTTAACAGCAAGGAAGCAGGTTAGGTAGTACAGTTAGATATTAGAGTTCTACAATGTAGGATAGAAGGAATCCAGGAATTGCAATGAGTTTTCTTGATGAGAAGGGTCAATATAGTAAAAGTAGAGGAAGGAGAAATGAGTTCTGGTCTCCAAGTCTTGTTCTCTTGTAGATCCACCAACCTTCATTATTATAAACACATTTAGTAAGTTAGAAAAATGATTTCAAAAGTCCACTAGAANTGTGTAGTTGTCAGGCTGAATCTTTTCCTAACAAAATCTTCTACTGAATGAGAGAAAGTAGAGTAAAAAACAGGAAATATTCATGGTGACTACTTTACAACTGAGGCCACCAAGGTACAGAGATGGTAACCAGCTCTCTGAAGACTCTAATGTTAGAGCAGCATAGCAACAGTGAGGGTTCAGCCCATGTTCATGATGTNTAGGCTCTTTCATCCAGTCTGTCCTGATAGAAGCACTGTGAGGTAGACACCCATGTGATCTTCTCCCCTCTGAACATGAAGCTCAAGCCTTCACTTCAAATGAGTCAGGAACTAGAGAAAAGAACCCTGAAAGTATAGTCTTACTTTTACTATCTGCAGATGATAGGATAGTATACATAGGTGACCCCGAAATATCTACCAGGGAACTCCTACAGCTGATAAACCCCTTCAGTAATGTGGCAGAATATAAGATTAACTCAAAAAAAAGTAGCCCTCCTATATACAAATGATAAATGGGCTGAGAAAGAAATCAGAGAAACATCACCCTTTACAATAGCCACAAATAATATAAAATATCTTGGGGTAATTAACTAAGCAAGTGAAAGACCCATATGACAAGAATTTAAGTCTCTGAAGAAAGAAATTGAAGAAGATATCAGAAAATGGAAAGATCTCCCATGCTCATGGATAGGTAGAATTAACATAGTAAATACAGCAATCTTACCAAAAACAATCTACAGATTCAATGCAATCCCCATTAAAATCCCAACACAATTCTTCCCAGACTTGGAAAGAACAATACTCAATTTCATATGGAAAAACAAAAAACCCATGATAGCTGAAACAATCCTGTACAATAAAACCACCTCTGGAGGTATCACGATCCCTGACCTCAAGCTCTACTATAGAGCTATAGTAATAAAATCAGCTTGGTATTGGCATAAAAACTGTCATGTGGACCAATGGAATCAAATTGAAGACCCTGGCATTAACCATACACATATGAACACCTGAATTTTGACAAAGAAGCCACAACTGTACAACGGAAAAAAGAAAGAATCTTCAACAAATGGTGCTGGCATAAATGGATGTCAACACACAGAAGATTGCAAATAGATCCATATCTATCTCCATGCACAAAATTCAAGTCCAAGTAGATCAAGGACCTCAACATAAATCCATCTACACTGAACTTGATAGAAAAGAAAGTAAGAAGTAGTCTTGAATGCATTGGCACAGGAGACCACTTCCTAAATATAACACCAGTAGCACAGACACTAAGAGCAATAATTAATAAATGGAACCTCCTGAAACTGAGAAGCTTCTGTAAGGCAAAGGACACAGTGAATAAGACAAAATGGCAGCGTACAAGATGGGTGAATATCTTCACAAACCCCACACCTGACAGAGGGCTGATCTTCAAAATATATAAAGAACTCAAGAAACTAGACAGCAAAATGTCAGATGATCCAACTAAAAAAATGGGCTACAGAGCTAAACAGAGAATTCTCAAAGGAAGAATCTCAAATAGCCTAAAAACATTTAAGGAATTGCTTAACATTCTTAGTCATCAGCGAAATACAAATCAAAATGACTCTGAGATACCATCTTACACCTGTCAGAATGGCTAAGATCAAAAACACTGAAGACAGCTTATGTTGGAGAGGATGTGAAGCAAGGGGAACACTCCTCCACTGTTGGTGGGAGTGCAATCTTGTACAGCCACTTTGGAAATCAGTATGGCAGTTTCTCAGAAAATTGGGAATCAATATTCCTCAAGACCCAGCTATACCACTCTTGAACCTATACTCAAGAAATGCTCAATCATACCACAAGGACACATGCTCAACTATGTTCATAGCAGCATTATTCATAAGAGCCAGGACCTGAAAACAACCTAGCTGCCCCTCAACCAAAGAATGGATTAAGAAAATGTGGTACATATGCACAATGGAGTACTACTCAGCAGAGAAAAACAATGACCATAGGATATTTGCAGGCAAATGGAGGGAACTAGAAAATATCATCCTGAGTGAGGTAACCCAGACTCAGAAAGACAAACATGGTATGTACTCACTCATAAGTGGATACCAGATGTAAAGCAAAGGATAACCAGACTACAACCCACAACTCCAGAGAAGCTAGCTCACAAGAAGGACCCAAAGAGGGATGCATGGATTGCTGTGGGAAGGGAAAATAGATGACATCTCCATGAGTAAACTGGGGATGAGATGTGGGCAATGGAGTGTGGTGATATTTTATCTGTGTACCCCAATAAAGCTTATCTGAGGATCAGAGGCAAAAACCAGCCACTATAGTAAACGTAGAAGTCAGGCAATTGTAGCACACACCTTTAATCCTAGAATTTGGGAGGCAGAGATCTATCCAGATATCTGTGAGTTCAAGGTCACATTGGGAACAGTGCCAGGCGTAGTGGCACATACCTTTAATACCAGCACTAACCATAGATGGTCTTTACAGATGGACAGGAAGTGATATCGCTGGACAGAGACAGGAAGTGAGTGGCAGAACAGAAAGTCATATAGGTGAGGGTATACAAGAAGTAGGTCTCTTTGGAGGCTGAGTACTTGGTAAGGTGAGGTTTGCTGTAGCTTGATTCCTCTGATCTCTCAGTTTTAACCCTGATATCTGGCTCTGGGTTTTTTGTTAATAAGAACTTTAAGCAGATTGTCTTATATCTGGCTCCCTAACGTTTGTGGCACAAATTCAGGAAAAAGCCAGTTGCCTGTGGACTTACAGGCCTGGGCTTAGGTAGGGCTTAGCTACATGTGGCCCAATGAAAAAGCCTCTTGCCTAGGTCTTAAGTCTGAGCTGTACATGGCCAGAGTCTCTTTGGTTTCTTCTCTCCTAGTGGGTTGTAGGATCTCTCTGGATCCCCGTCTTGGACTGCTACCACACTAGGTAGCTGCTTTGAAATGCCCTCGGACTTCTACTGTTCTATGCAGTCAGCAGACTTGGTGAGTCAATTAAGATATCTTAAAGGGAGGAATTAATTAAAAGAGAATTTTTTTCCCACATTAAAAAATGGGAAACATCTTTACAATGGAGGGATTTGGTCTCTGATAACATATTAGGTGCTCTGAAAATGAAACAATTAAATGAGAGAATAACTAATGTTGATGGGATTTGCATAAAGTCAATTATGAATATTATTTGTTTGATCATTCTTATTTTAGCATTAAAAATGTTGGTTAATTTGAGTGCCAAGATAAAAGTTTTAGAAAAACTTGTTAAAATAAATTATAGAGAAATTTAGACCCAGACAGAAGACTCTCAGCATTGAATTATATGGTTACAGAGAAACAGCTTGTTTTCAAACAACCAAACAATCTATCCAGTAACCTTACAGGAACTGCCAAATGCTCAAGGCTGTGTATGAGCTAACTGGACTTCAGTGGAAATGTTAGATTTGAGGAGATTTAAAGAAGCTATAGTCTCATATGGTATGTATTCTCCGTTTGTAAAGCAGATGTTAAACTTGTGGTCAACTTGTTGTAGAATTATCCCTCAGGACCGGTAAGATTTGGTTACAGCAGTCCTAGAGGGTGGACCACAGTTACTATGGAGAACCTAGTGGAAAGAAGAGGCTAAGACTGTAGAACAATGATGTAGGGCTAGAGGTATGGAAATTTCCTAAGATCAACTTCTTAGAGAAGGCAATTTTGCTGACATACAAAGACAATCTTTATATGTTGACCACACCCTAATTTTATGCTGAATGGCAGCCCTCAATGCCTGGGATAGAATTTAAGAAGTAGAAAAGAAAATTGAATCATTTACAAAAGTTATACAGGGCCAAAAAGAAACCTTCATTGATTTCTTACAAAGGCTGTCTTCAGCAATAAATAGAATGATACCAAATCTAGAAGCTATACAGATAATAAATGAATCTCTGGCTTTTGAAAATGCCAATGCAGCATGCAAAAGTATAATTAGGCCATCAAAGGCAAGATCAGCACCCTTGGAGGAATGGATCATAGATACAATTAATATTGAATCTCATGACCATGAAGATTCTTGGATAGGAGAGGTGATTTCCAAATGTCTGAAGAAAAATAGTAATGTTAGATGTTTCACTTGCGGTAAATAAGGTCACCTAAAAAGGGACTATAAACAGGGCATTCCTAGAAGCAATGTTTCTTCAAGGAACAATGGCAACAGAATGCTCCTCCCTTCAGGATTACGCAGAATGAAATCTGGCAGATGAATGTGTTTCACTTTGCAGAATTTGGAAAATTAAATATGTACACCATACCATTGATACCTATTCAGGATTTCAATGGGCAATTGCTCTGAGTTCCAGAAAGGCTGATTCTCTAGTCATGCATTTGGTTGAAGTTATGGCCATCATAGGTATACCTGCACAAATTAAAACTGACAATGCAATCCCAGCACTCAGGAGGCAGAGGCAGGTGGATTTCTGTGAGTTTGAGGCCAGCCTGAGCTACTGAGTGAGTTCCAGGAAAGTCACCAAAGCTATACAGAGAAACCTTGTCTTGAGAAAACAAACAAACAAAAAACCTAACAATGCTGTAGCATATGTCTCTGTTAAAATGAAGCAGTTTTTTGCTTATTACAATATAAAGCATATTACAGGTATACCACATAATCCTACAGGCCATGCAGTCATAAAAGATCAAATCAAACTCTAAAGAGTATTCTAAATAAACAGAAAGGGGTAACAAAAAGCCCCAGAAATAGATTACATAATGCTCTATTAACTTTGAATTTTCTCAATGCTGATGAGAAAAGAACAATAGCTGTGGAGAGACATTGGATAACAGAAAAAAAAAAAAAGAATTATATGTACACTTTAAAGATGTGCTGCACTCAGAATGGAAACCAGGATATGTATTATGTTGGGGATGAGATTTTGCTTTTGTTTCTGCAGGAGAGGAAAAGCTATGGATACCAACAAAATTGATAAAGGTTCGATTTGAAGAAAAGAGAACTCTTCATTAGAAGAGGTGAAGTTCATCAACCAGCATAACCATTCAATTTAAAGTAATTTATACCACTAACAAATGCTTTTCATTTAATCAGTTATAACTTGCCAAAAGGGAACCTCCCCAAAGTTAGGCTTAGGGAAGGTTTTTTTTTGGTGTTGTTGTTTTATTTTGTTTGGCTTTCAGGAGAATGATGGCTAAGGAATCTGAAGAACACTGGACAAATGAGACATCTGAAGGAAAAGGACAAATCATCCACAATAAACATCCCGAGAAAAAGAGTAAATTGGTCTATTGGTATATCACATATAAAATTTCATAAGTCTTCCTAAATGTTTGTTTCTGCTGTTCTCTACAGACACTTAACACAATGGTCTTTATGTAGTCCCAATTCAATTAAAAATTAAAGCTTGATTTGGAGTTGGAGAATGGCTTTCTCCTTCTCTAAACCCAAGCATGCTTGTTAAAAGAAAATGCAAAATCTCTGTATCATGTCAGAAGAGTCATCTGATATGGGACAGAAGAAAACCAAAATTAGGGACTATTCTATTGCCACTAATCACATAATTCTTTGTTTCTATTTTCACTATTTAAACATTTCTTAAGGTATGAATTTTGTATCAAAATTTAGAAGATTTATTATATATATATTAAAATTTGTCATGACATTAATGGTCATATAGAGTACTAACTGATTGTAGATAAAAAGGCTTCACCTAGTTGCCTGTACATGTTTTTGTGTTGGAGTCTATATCAGTTTTCTTCAGGGAATCATGACAATGCCTAACAGCAAATTTGAAGTCTCCAAAAAGAAGATGGGGCCCGACAATGATAATTCCATCAGGATGATGATAATATCACTAAGCTGACAAACACCACCCAAAGATTGGCTTTGGACTGCAAACTGCTCAGGACAATTATGAGATGGCTAGCTGAGATGATCCCATCTCACAGACTACTGGAGCAAGGACTTGGGACAAACCCTGCACTTTTGCATTATGTAGAGACTAGACAACAAATGATAGAGCTACCTTTCCCAGGATTTGACAGATAACTCAAAATGTTTCTTTTCAGGATCCCCTAAAGATGCCTCAACCCCCAGACAGAAAGAAGTAATTTTAAGAACATAATGCCCACATTCCCAGGAGATGGGGTGGGTGGTTTTTGGTCTTTCAATGGGTTTTGAATAATTGTCATTGTTTAGGATGGTTGGTTATAAGTTTTTACTGTTAACAGTCAGGAAAAAGGTTAAACAAAGGAGATTAGATTTAAGGTTCTTGATTTAAAAAAAGAAAAAGAAAAAGAGGATATAGACAAGTAGACTATTGAATCTACTCTGAAAAAGAAAGATATGGAAATGATAGAATAAAGGGTAGATTATTGAATCTAATCTGAAAAGAAAAAAAGAAAGAATATAGATATGATATAGATAAAAAGGTGGATTATTGAATTTACTTTTAAAAGGAAACTACTAATTTTAAATATTTTACATTGGATTGCTCTTTGTATATTGTATAAAAGTTATGTATATTGCCACAATTTTGAGGTTGATTTATATAGATATAATAAGATAAAAGGTAGATTATTGAATCAACTTTTAAAAAGCAACTACTAGTTTTAAATATTTTACATTGGATTGGATTTTTGTATATTGAATACAAATTTTGTATACTGATACGAATTTGAGATTGATTTTGTTAGAATATACTGTACATGTATTTCTAATCTTGTTCAAGGTATTATACCTATACAGTTCATTTAACAATGTGATGCAATTTTCTAATCCTTGAAAGTTATTACCAACTAATTGGGATATAAAGAAATGTAAGCTTGTGGTGATGTATTGTGTCCCCCAATATACTATGTCTCCCAATAAAATTTACATGATAATCAGAGGAAATAGCCAGTCACTGTAGTAAACAAATGTCATGCAATGTTAGCACACACCCTTAATCTGTCTGGATCTCTATGAGTTCAAGGTCACGCTAGGGAACAGAGCCAAGCATGGTGACACACGCCTTTAATCCCAGAATCAACCACAGAGTTCTAGAGGTCTATGCAAATTGACAGGAAGTGATGTGACTTGGTAGAAAGGAAATGAGTTAGCAGAATAGACAGGCATAAAAACCTGGGTAGGAGAGGAAGTTGCTCTCTTTGAAAGACATGGCATTGGTGAGGTGAGATTAGCTGGTGGCTGTTCCTATTCCTCTGTCTCTGTCAGATTTTCACCCCTATTTCTGGCTCCATGTTTTTATTGAATAAGACCATTTAGAAATTCTTCTACATAAGTTAGTAGTTAGTCATTACAATAGAACTTGTCATATTCGGTATGTTTTCAAGGTCAAGCAGAGATATATTTTAGATTGATGTTATCTTCAAATATTTCAGAGCTCTACAGAATCTGACATTTAAGATGGTTTAATAACATAGTTTTTTTTTTTCTTTTCTTATGACTATGAGACATGTCTGCTCCTGGCAGCAGTAATCTACTTCAGAGAAGATGATGGGGATTGAAGAATGCCATGTAGAATTGACTTTCATTGTGACAAAGTTAGCCACTTGGCAAGAAAGTGACTTTGTATCAACTGCTAACAGTATGCTGTCCAAAATGGACAAGCAGGACTCAAAACAAAGGACTGCTGATCCATGCCAAGACAAGGTATGAAGGAACTTTAGAAAATTCGACTTCAAAGATGAGTCTGTCAGATATGCTAAGCCTGTAGGATGAAGAATGAATGCCCCAACATTTCAAAGAATCCTCAGATGACTGTCTTGAATTCTATTATCTGTGATAAATAGTGAAAGAATTTCTTTAGGAGATAAATTATTATTTGAAGCCTAAAGCATCATACTCTTACCTGTCACTGACTAAAATAACCAGAATCTAAAGATTATATTAGGAGCTAAAGATTTTAGAGGTTTGTTTGATTCAACTTCTTTATTCATGAAAAATTAAAGACAGAGAAGGAGACTTGGAAAGCATATGATGGCTTTGCTTTAAAGTTTTTCCTCTACAAAAAAAAATGACTACAATATTTCAATGTTTGCCATACATGGACTGTGAAGCATTCACATGACTATCTCTGAAATGGTCATTACGCTTTACCTTATTGAGAGTATATTTTATTATACTACTATAATTTATTATCTACTATATTTTATTATATATTCTATAATATATAGATTTCTACTATATTTTATTATCTAAGATTCTAGGAATTCAAAATGACTATTCATAAAGGAATTAAAATTAAAATATAATAATAACTGATAACCACCTTAGTTTAAAATAGGTGACTATTTCTCATGGACTATCCTGCTAAACACAGTGCAATCATAACAGTCCTTAAAAGTATAAGAAAGCAGCAGAAGAGGTCAGAGTCATGTGATGTAAGAAAGGCTTCACTGACTATCAAGGGAATAATACATACATACACATGCAATAAGTCAATAAAATACAGAGTAAAATTACTGTGTAGAGTTGAAATTAAAATATCAAAAAAACCAGGTGGATTTAGGGTCTGTGACCTCTCTAGATACTAGTAGTTGGCTTATGGTACCTGGCACCAATTCCCTCTTATTGAAGATGCCTTAAGTCCACTTGGAAAGCTGTTACTTATCCCTATGTTAAAAATGCCACTAATGAACCATTGTATACACATTTATACATATATAAGCTTAAGAAGTAATGTTTCCCTATAGTTTTCTCAATCATCCATAAGGCTATCTCTCCTTCTTCCCTTTCTCTGTATACTATCCTACCTACTTGGTCCCTAGTTAAAGGCCCTCCATTTTTCTAATTTACAACTACTTAGCATCTATATATATTATATATAGATTATATTATATAATATATGATAATACATTATATACTATTAATATATTATATATAGAATATATATTATTATCCCCTTCTCTAAAAACCCTTATTCCTCTTCAACCATGATCTGTTCCTACTTTCCTGTTTTCTGTTTGTTACTTCATGTTATATATTCAAATTGAAACATTTGTAGTTAGGATCCACAAATTACAAAGAGCATGTAGTGTTTGTCTTCCTGTGTCTGGATTACTTCACTCAGTATATTTTGCAGTTCCATCAATTTACATTCAAGTTACATGACTTCAGTTTTCATTATGGATAAATGGTATTTCATTTGCTCTATGTAATTTTCATTATCCATTTATCAGTTGGAGGACATTTAGGTTGTTTGCATTTCCTAACTGTAAAAGAATGACAATAAACATGACTGAGCAAGAATCTGTAAGAGTAAGATGTCAAATACTTTGGGCATATGCTAAGGAGTGGTATAGCTGGATAAAATGCTATATTTATTTTTTGCTTTTGATAAGTGACCACAAAAATTTCCAGAGAGGTTAATGTAATTTGCATTCCTATCAACGCTGAATGAGGGTTCCTCTTACCTCATATCCTATCAATATTGGTTGTCAAACTTGTTCTTGATCTTAGACATTCTGACTGGGAAAAAGGAAATCTGTGGTGGTTTGAATAAGAATGGCCCCATAGGCTCATATATGTGAATGCTTAGTCACCAGGGAGTGGAACTCTTTGATAGGATTAGGAAGATTAGGAAATGCAGCCTTGTTGGAGGAAGCTTGTCATTGTGGGTGGAATTTGAGGGTTCAAAATTCCATGCTAATCCCAGAGTCTTCC
>LZPO01066912.1:0-10173 GCA_001675575.1 Neotoma lepida
GAGGAAAGAGGGGAACCTGGGGTTGGTATGTAAAATAAATGAGAAAAAAGTTATTTAAATAAAATTTAAAAACATAGAAAAAGAAAAAGAAACCAAGGATTTGAAGGAGAGTGAAGGTATATGGGAGGGTTTGGGAGGGAGAAGAGGAGAGGGAGAAATGTTGTAATTATAATCTCAAAAAGATACCAAGAGGTTTGAAATACATGGTATAGCATGAACCTGGTGACCCATGTGAAAATGAAAATAGACTATAAAGTCAAATATAGAAGGTCATGTTATTTAATGATCGTCTTTTTTCATTGGATCCCATTTTTACACTCAAAGTCAAAATGAAGACAAATCCAGATTGAACATAGTGATTTTAAAAAATGGATGCAATTTTGAACAATTAAAATTATGAAAATATACAGAGTTGATGGAGAATGCAGCAAGGCACCTTTACNCTTCCCGTTATGTGGGGACCACGGAAAGCCTGTGCCTTTTATCTACATTAGATAAACTATTTAAAGCTAATGTTTGCTGTGACTCTCAGCAGTATAAGAAGCAATTGTTTCTCATTATGTAAACAGTACCCATAAAACTTAGCACTTCCACAGCAAAAAGACTCACTTTCCTTAAGTAGTACAGACCTAATAACTGACAGTACAAACGGCTAGAAACTGCCTTGTTAAACCCAGGGCCATTGTTTCTCAGGCCAGCAACCTACACAATAAGGACTACCTTTCGCAACCCTCTGTTAAGAGCAAGTCAAGATTAAAATGGATTCCACCCAAATACAAAGCAGCCACTGAGCCATCTCTCCAGGCCCTATTTATACAGTTAGACATATACAGCAATTGTTTAAAAATTTTAAGTTATATTGAAATAACAGACATCTAATTAGTGTCACTTAATTTAGTCTAGTACAGCCTTAGAACTTTGCCAAGTCACATGAACTTTGAGATGCTTTTGGATTCATTTTACTTAATTTATGAGTGTTCATCTATTAATTGACTTAATATCATGAAGACAACCTACAAATGCACGTATGGCCATGAGCATCCCTGCATGCTTCACAGGATGTTACATATGCGCTATACAGACACAGAGATCTGGTACTTCCTGTTTACTGTTTTCATTTGCCTCTAAGCTCTTTCCCTTAGAGACTTGGATTCTGATTACTTACTTTATTTCATCAAATAATGCAGAGAGCTAAGTAACTCTAATTTTGTATTTTTAAATACATGATTCTTTGATAAGACAAGAAAAATATTTAAAGAAATAGAACTTAGACTTCCTAGATGTTAGTATTTGCAGAGACAAAGAAAATAGGAAAAGCACAATTGACAACATGGTCACCAAGAGAACTCAGTCTCCCCTTACTGCAGGAGCTCCAGGAGAGGCAAGTTCTTTTATAAATGCAAATTTATTTTGTAGTTATGTGTAGAATTACGTAGAATTATCAGAAGGTCATAGTTAAGGCTGTCTGGTGAAGTTTGTTTATTAATTAGATACTGGCTTCAGGGCCTAACCTTTGAGGCAGTAGAACAAAATGCATTCTGTAAGCCTGCTNGAGTTTGGGGAAAAGTCTCTTTGGGGATTTTAGCAGCCTACTTTGTTGTCATTGATAACATATTTTAGTCCTTTTTAAAAAGAATGTTGTAGGAAGACATTTCAAGTGCGCAGACCATCAAATTAACTGTAGGAATGATGGAAGTCTACACTGTCAGTTGTGCTGTCTGAGGAGTTCTCCGGGAACCTCTGCTCAGGTGNGATTGGATGCTTCACTTCATATATAACAGAGAAGAATTCAGGACCAGTTAGAGTGAAGCAGGCTTGGGTTTGTTAAGTAAAGCANTGTCCACACTAAGAGATGAGTTTATGATGCAAACACAGATGTGCTTTAGCAGTAGCTACATATAAATGAGTTCTGGTTTTTAAAGCCATGTTCTTCGAGAGTATAATCTGTGTCTAAGCTAAAAGGGTTAAGTTGTCCGTGAAAAGCACAGCTTTCCCTTCAAAGTCATAAAATGTTTATTCTGAGTCAAATGTGCACAGCCATGGAGCAGGGACATAGATGTTCCAGCGCTGAAGACACCAAACATCTTATAGTCACAGAAAAAGAAAATCATAAATCAAAGATTTATCAAATGTGTTGGTGGGGAGACAAGGCAGGTGGATAACGGCAAAGTGAGGAATCTCTGTATAGGTCTCAGATGCAAGCCTATGGCATTCTTAGCTTCTTGGTTGGTAGAAGCCAGTTTGTGGGAGAAAGTGAGGANCGTGAGCTGATGGACAGAGAGTCCATGCACTGGGTGGGGTGGGTCATCATCATATTTTCTCTCCTCTTCTCTAGAGCAATGTCACAGCACGTTGGCTTTCCTACAGGTGACTGAATAAAATTTCCCAGCAGAAAAAAAATCATTGGGAGCGCTTTGAAGGCAAAAGCAAAGGGTAAGGACCACAGAACCGGAGCAGGTGANGCATTTTCCTAGAGTCTCTGCTGATTTTTAATGAACTATTTGNAGGGAGCAGATCTTTTTCCTGAGCTATACTTAGAAGTTTTGAAGTATCATTGAAAACAATTTCCAATCTTTGGTTTTAAAATAATTTTCCAATTGAACATACAAATTATTACAGTTTTAGAATTTCAGGGGCTAGAGAGATGGTTACAAGCTCTTACTGCTCTTGCAGAGGACTGGGGTTCAGTTCCCATCACCCTCATAGCAGCTTAAAACCACCTGTAATTCCAATTCCAGGGGATCTATTGCCCTCTTCTGGCCCCTGCAGGCACCAGGCATGCATGTGGTGCACATACATACACACAGGCAAAGCACCCATACATATACACATAAAAAAAATCTTAAAAATATTGGCTGGGCTGTGGTGGCACACACCTTAATTGCAGCACACAGGAGGCAGAGGAAGGTGGATCTCTGTGAGTTTCAGGCCAGCCTGGTCTACAGAGCAAGTTCCTAGGCAACTAATGCTACACACAGAAACCATGTCTTGAAAACCAAAAAAAAAAAAAATGAATTTCAAAAGTTCTCTATTTTGGCCACTTGGAGGTTACGATTGCAATGAGAGGATACTATTTTCTAGATGGATACCAGAAAAATGAGGAACTACCAGTGTTCTACACAAAGTCAGGTGGAGTTTTCAAGGAAAGCTTGGGTTTGGATGAACAACTTTGTTTAATTTGGGTGTGACTGAGGCAGGCTTGTGTCTTGGTCAGATGTGTTGTTTACAAGCTTTTTCCTCAAAGTATTGCCTTTGAGTAAGTTTTGTGCTTTTCTGTGGTTCGTAAACCCAAATATCTTAGAGTGGATGGGTGGCTGAGGTGCCAGTTAACCAGCATTTTTGTGCACCTTCTGGCTGAGTGCATTTACCTAAAAGTCTTTTTTTCTGTGAGACCATGCACATCCAGACAGTCCTGCTATTTTCTCCTTAGAGTTGTGTTTGTCTAAAGCATCCCTTCAGGCTGGGAGCAAAGACTCTGCTTTTCTTTGAAGTAAGATTGGCTCTCATATGTTTTTATTGAGGTCAGACTAAAAAGTGTTGGTCACAGTCAAAGGCAAATTTACATCTCAAAGAACCAAGAAAGAAGCAACGTCAGTCTATAAAATACGGAAAAGCAACCAAAACTATAGTGCCTCACTGTCAAATACCTTTGCCTTCATCTGAGGCCAGACCTGCAAAAGAAGTAGAAAGTAGACCTTGGAACTGATGGAGACAATCTGTCTGTCCTTATCCTTGACTCAGGTCGTCTGTAAAGAAGGTGGAAAGTGGCATCTGCCCATTGGTTATGCAACTTGGCTCTTGTTTCTGATGAAGGAAACAGCTCACATCAACCTTGGTTTCAACCAAAGCTCTGGGAGACTTGGGACCCTGAGAGAACTCTCTACATTTACAACCCAAGCCCCTGTATCAGAGAACACTACCAATCTAACACCGAGTTCTGGACACCCAAGGAGAGGCACTTTAGGGCCCAGTCATGCTCACCGAAAAGTCAACCTAAGAGGCAAGTGGAGGAACTTGAGGGGAGAAAGCAGGAGTTTATTAGCTTCAGCACAGAGACAGAAACCAAGAAGAAAACAGGAAGGAAGCCCAATAAGCACGCCCTTATTTTAAATTTTAAGTTGCCAGCGAAGAGCCTTCTGCTCTGGCCACATGGCACTAGTCAAGCCAAGGAAAAATACTGTTAAGCCAATGTATTGTTGTTGAGTGACAATTTATGTATAAGATGTTTTTCTTTAGGGCAAGAGCATTAGAGGCCAGATATAAAATACGTAGAATACCAACCAGGGATGGGTTTGGAAAAAGTTCCTCACTGGCTTTGGTATTACAGTGGAGATTGGTGGCAACCTTCGACGTGACTGGCCTATTGATTAGNCATTTTGATNTTGAGACAACAATACGGGCATCCCGGAGAGTCCCTTGTGCTCATAGAGATTCAGCAGGAGTGAGCTGAGATGTATGGAACTGGATTGAGTGTCTATATTAGCAGTGATCCCACAACTGAAATGCTGATCCCAGTGGACTTTTCTTCTTTATGAGAGTGAAATATTTATATCTGAATCTATGAATAAAAAATATGGGCGGATCAAAGTATGGCTTTGGTTTGTGCATTATAAATACAGACACCACAGGGACAAAGGCACATTCTAAACTGTGTGGACACACAGCAAACTAATGTGAAATATTTCATTTCATAATGAGATGAGAATTGACAGCATCACTGATGAAGTTTTAATGGTGAATTCATTTCTTCTTTGTGGTCAAATAAATATGTAATGTATATTTTTCACTTTTGACCATTTTTGGTATGCAGTTCAGTGGTAATAGGTAGAGCCACACCACTGTACAAGTTAATGATAAATTTTCAAGATCAAAAGTTCTTGATCAAGTATATATATAGATNCCAAAGCTTTTAAACTGTTTTCAATTTAAAGCAGCCATTATGAATGTTTCCCTATGTTCAGTGACCTAGACATTCAGAAGCCATGATAGCCATGGTCCATGGCAGCTTGGCTACTGCTGCTACTAGCAGAAGTCCTTGACATCCACACACAGATGCTCAATTTGAAGGCATATGGGATGTGAGACTTATTCAGCGATGAGTGTTTCCACCCAGATTTCAAAGGAAAACCTGTATCTGGGGGCGGGTTACATGTGGCATAATTAGAATCCTTGCAGGCAGCCCTAGAAAGGGTGATGTTTGAAGCTGTGAGTGTGAGGCTGAAGATGCTGTGGAGACTCCATGAAGTTAGTGATGCCAAGAACACAGACTACTTGCTGAGGAAGCTACAGGCAGTAAACAGAGCCAGCCTAAGCATGAAAGCATGCAGGCTGCACTGAGCAAGAATGAGGGGTTTTGATTGCATGCAGGCTGCAATGAGCAAGAATGAGGGCTTCTGATTGCCTCTGCAATCCCTTTACAGGTTTTATCATGTCAGTGCATATCCAGGGCAATGGGCATGGAATTACAGGATGGAATGTTTACTCTGCTCCTCTTGCTCTTACTTTGGTTAGAGTTGTCCCTGCTTGACTCTTAGTTCTACACGGTAGAATTTGAACGTCTATTTTTTGCCATCTTGTCTTAGAGCTATGAGCTTGGACTCCAGAGCAGGGAGTGAAGTGTTAAGATTATAAGGATTCCTGGCAGTGAGCTGAGTGCATTTTGAATTGAGATGGACATGAACCTTTGGGTGATCACGAATATATTATCACAGTTTAACGAAATGCTGTTTGGGGTTTCAAGGTGATAGGGGATAGGCTTGATTTGAGAGGTGCCTATTTAGTAAAGTATACCTCTTGATATTTCTGTGAAAGAATTAGCTGTGGAGGAAAGACACTTGCTGAATGTTGGTGGCATCATCTAGGCTGGTCTAGATGGTGTAAGGGGAGGAAAAATGCTAACGCTTGTTACAGTGGGCAGTCCCTCCTAGCCTGAAGGAGCAGCTGCCTCCCTTCTGCTACCCAGCAACTGTGAGCTGAGCTGCCCTGCAAAGCACCCCCCAACCCCAATGTAGCCATTTTTCAGAAACTGTGAGCAAAATAAATCTTTCCTTCCACGAGATATTTTCCTTAGGCATTTGCTTGCAGCAGTGAAAACCTGACTAACGCAGCCGTCAGAGTTTATTTGGATAGATATTTGGCAGTAATGTATATTTGTGAAATGACTTTTAGTGCCTTTAGTGGATATTTTGTGCTTTCTCTTCACATATAAAAGTATCATCTTTCAGTCATTGATTTGGAAAAAAATCAACTGGGTGTTGTATGCTGGTGATGATTGTCAGCATATGGAACAATATGGTGAACAAAATCAGTGTCTCAGCTTTTTAGTGTCTATATTATGATAGGGGAGATCATAGCCATTATAAATAGTTTACTAAGTTCAAGAAGATGATACCAAAATGCTTCAGGAAAAAGGAAAGTCCAGAGCAGAGTAAGGGAACCAGAAGTGCCTCGGGTGGTGGGGGGTGGGAGATGTGTATAAGAGACAGGCTTTGTGAGGTAATATTCTAGACCAAGGGTACAGAGGGCAAGGAGCAAGGCAGGAAGAGTGAAGGGCAACAGCTGTATGGTGGTACGGACCCTGGAAGTCAGTGCGAGTGTCACGTGTCTTACTGAGTGACACAGAGTTCAGATGTTTAAGATGGGGCCTCCGTTGAGTGCTAATGGCAGCGTTTAGCTCATTTCATAGGGGGCTGAGATGTCCCCTTATATTTTTGTTTTACAGTTTAACCAGAATTGGCATTAATCTACTCTTCCTGTTTTTCTGTACTTTCTTTTTCTTCAAATTTTGCTGGAATCCACTGAGAAACCACTATTTCTGCATTAGACCACAGGAGGAAAATCACTGTGGAGGATTCTGTGTAGTAAAATTCAAATATAGAGCAGGAAAACAGTTGTGGTTTTGCCCCTTTCTGGAAAAATGCAAAGTAGAGTCTTTGTGAAAATTTTATTCTTACCTAATAAGAAAATAAAGAGCTAAAGTGATTATACTGACAACCTTTATTCAAATTTGGCTGATTAAAAGTCTTTATTGGGCATCTGCCATTTGATTCTTACATGAATATATTCTTGAAATTATAATGAACTACTAGTTAGCTGATATGTGTCTCAAAACCCTGTTTGACNGAATAAGACACTTTATTTTAACTAGCATACAACGTATTAGATATGATTATGGCATTTTCAAACAAAATTTGTTTTGGTGACATTTCCTTTTCTATCTATGCCTCCCCCACCCCCCAAGTCTCTGCTCCTCTCAAATGTGCTTGAATCCATCCTTTACCTGCCCTTTCATACTCAGCAACTCTCTTTACCGTCTTGGTCATTTTTCTAGTTTTTAGGGCTTTAGCCACATAACCTACATTTCCCCCATGTGGCTTATGGTGGGAAAGACGGACCAGGCTAGCACCCACAAGCTAAGGTCCTTTTGTGCATGAAAACGTGTGGCCTTTGTCTTTCTGGGTTTGGGTATCACGTATATTAAAGCCCTTGGTTCTTTGTTTCTGATCTTGCATCCTGTCCATCACTTTACTCAGCTTTACTGTTTTGCAGAGGGAGGATGGTCAGCACTGGCTTTAAATTATCAGTGTTTTCTAAACAGCAGATGATAAAGGAGAAAAGAATTCCAAAGCTAGAAGCTGGGGGATGCCAGCCTCAGTAGGTTTGGTAAGTTGACATCATGGCCGCCACACACCTGGCTTCTGTATCGTTTTTGGTAGATCAGCACTTTGAAGGGAACCCTGGACCCTTTGAAATGCTTTCAACTTTATGAAACAAGATTCTTGACTGAACACNGAACAGGCAGTAGGGTAGTNTTTTTCCCATGTGGCCTCTGGTGACAAAGGTAGGTCATGATTGCTGCCCACATTTAATCCTCAAGTATTTAACAAAACCTGTTTGTTAGGGTCGCACTCCCAGCGCCCTTGGGTATTTCTAGGGTTGGAAATGAACTGATATGATAAGCCACTGTGTGCTTTGCTTTTAGAACTTAAATACTGAGAAACCTATAGAAATAATCAGATTTTTTTCTTCCAGAAACNGAAAAAAGAAAAAGAATCAGTAAATCACAAGAAAATTCTAATTGTCTAATAGTCTTGAAAGACATGATTTTATATTATTTCTNTTAATTCAGTCTCCATTTGATCAGATCTATACTATTACCATACATTAAAGTCATGCTGGAGCCGTTAGGATGANAGAGGAAGCGTGGTTGCAGAGATGACNCTCTGAACAGCCTTGAAAGGATCCCCTGGATCTTCCTGGTGGACTGGGGCTCTGCCTGTCTACTGCTTCTGTAGACAAACACTGTCCACAAAAGGAGGGGATTGTGTGATTGCGTTTATCTGGTGCAAATTAGGACTCACTTTTGGTAGAACAGAGATTGGTGTTGATAAGGTCATGTTCATTCAACATAAAAGGCATCATATCGATATCTCTTACTGATTTACAAGGCAGAGGAAAGAAGCTGCCACCCAGCCTTCAAACATGGATGCCTCAAGTCCTTCCCTCCTTTGTCTTGAATTACAATGCTTCCCAATCAATGATTGCATTCAGCATGTATTTTCTTCAGTTTGAGTTTATTGGATANCTCTAAGATTCAGTATAGTTCAGGAAATATGAGCTATGAAAATAATAGGAGCAAGGATTTATGCATACGTATTTTCATTACATCATTAGGCATCATTAGGATAAGGAAAATATGTAAATCTGCAAGGTTTTTGATAGTAGGGGAAGAACTGATTAATTCAATAAATAAAACATGCCAAGGACATTGATGAGGAGATGAGGAATACTTTTGTTGCAACATTTACTTTACACATGCTGTGAGCAAACTTGCAGATGTCATAGGCCAGTTACTGGAAACATATTACATATACACAGAGGAAATATGGAAATAATGTTTGACAGTTGTCAAGCTGGATATCTTTNGATTATAGAATTTTGAAGAATTGCTACTTTCTCTTTTCTATTGTTTTGCATTGTTTGACTTCTTGAGTGCTAGGGTTATGGATGAGCTAGCAGGCTGTCATACCTACATGGCTTTTTACACAGACTCTGGGGATCCAAACTCCAGGATTCATGTTTGCACAGGAAGCTCTCTATCCACTGAGCCATCACCTCAGCTCCAGATGAATTCATTTTCACATATGGACGAGTTGAGAAAATGCATCTCTAATATACTCACAAGGACGTCACTTGGGGGATACCTTCATTAGAGTGAGAACAGAAATCAAGAAAGGAAGAAATAAGAGGGACTATGAGAGACAAATAAAGTGAAAAGGAAGTCTTGGTTACACAGCAGGCCCTGAAAGCAACTGGCTTTGCTTCAAACAGAAAGACACTGGGTCACCAGAAGAAAATCCTCAAATAAGAAAATGACAGAATTTCCCGTTGGTATTTGAAACAAGTCAAAGACTGACTGAGAACTCAAAATGTGGTAACNAACAGGTGCTGCCTTCATCATCATTAGCTTAATTTCTGTAAGAATTATTCAGGCCTTAGATTTCTTTCTGGCTGAATATAAAAAGCTGCTGCCGCCTCTATCTGCATGTCTTTGAGTGGGTAGGAGGCTCCTCAAGGAGAGTTTCCCAGAAGGCAGACTTCTCTTGACCTTATGCTTAGCATCTCTCCTGTGATGTCAGCCATTTCCTGACTCCATCCAGCTGTCACACCTGGCCTGCAGTCTCTTCTATTTGCCTGTTGAATGTTATCAACTAGAGANTTTCTCTGTCTCAGGATTTCAACAACCTGACAGCAGAACCCGCAACTCCTTTTACAGAGAGATGCCCTTTTGCATTGAGTTTTCTCATTTCCACCAGCACTGGTGGTTTTGGGCAAATGAGAGGCCAATATTCTGCTTCTACTTATCTAACTAAGAACTCTCTGATTCTGCCCAGTCCTTGCTAATTCATTCATTCGGCAGTTACAAGAATCTCGTAAACATATACCAATGACATTGTCACACAGGGCAAGGTGGTGGAGTAGGGCATCAAGGAGTGTCTGCTTCTCTGATTTTCCAGTCTTGGTAGACTAATGCTATCAAGGAGTTATTTACTTAGTCCCCCTCCTCCAGTGGTCNGAATCGAACCCAGAGTCTTGCATGCATTAAGTACAAACTTTGCCACTGAAGCACACTCCTACCCTGTTGTTTTTTTTATAGCCAAGCTCAGTGGTGAA
>LZPO01066912.1:16437-26810 GCA_001675575.1 Neotoma lepida
TCCCATATATGCAAGGTAGTGGGCAACAACCCCCCTCCACACNCAGACACACACAGACTCACAGATACACACATACAGACAGACACACACAGACAGACAGACACACAAACACACAGACAGACACAGACATGCAGACACACATAGCCTCAGACACACAGAGGGGGAGAGTGAGAGGGAGAGAGAGAGACAGAGAGAGAGAGGGAGAGAGAGAGAGAGAGAGAGAGAGCGCCAAGCTGGTCACCAAGTTTTAGGCTTTCCTGACTCTAACCTTTCCCCACCTCATCTGTTCCCGATGACTTCCCCTACACACATTTCTGAGGAATTCTCCCTGAACCCCAAGCGGTAGACAGTGTGTTGATGTTGTAGCAGAAGCCATTGTAGCCGCTGCTCTTTTAATTTCTGACCCTGCAGCATGAAGCCATTTCTTTCTCTTGGCAAATTGCCCACAGAGAAGGATATTTGCTGAACAGCTAAAATCAAATGACATGAAACCGAAGCCTTAGAGACAACATGATTTAACAGGATTTTAAAAATATGTAATGGTGAATTTCTGAAATGAAATTTTTAATGCTTTCAAGTTAGGCTTTTGTGACAAAGCTAGCAAGTCAGGTCCCCTCCTCAGCCATCTGATATCGATCAGATCACTTCAATATTCTGAGTCCCTGCTTCCTTTGTCCAGCATCATGTTGAATGCCAGCCATGGAGCCCAAAGTCAAAGGACTCTGTATATGAAAGGAACTTGTAAGTTTCACAGAAATGTGGACCATTGCCACTGCTATCCTTTAATGTGGAGCAATCTCAAGTGTAGACAGATTTCAAAAACGCCTTGATGGAGTTTGTGTTCAGCGCTGAAGCTGAGTGGGATGAAGTGTGGTCCATCAACTGGCACCCATTTAGGATGCCAGACACCCACTTCATCCTTCCAGGGTTTTATCTGAGAATATAGCTTGTTTTTAACATAAAGGAAGAAAAAGCATCTGAGTCTAAAACAACATTCTGTCATGCACCACATTGAACTCAATAGTCACGTAAAATATAAATATAATAATTCAATATCCAATCAAAGTAATTATATCATTTTTGCCCCAATTTGTATTTCTTTTCTCTGTATAAGCCTGCTGGCTTTGAAAATATANTTCTTGAAACTTCTTCAGCTTTTCTAATCTTGTTCTTTCTCCCCTTCTTTCCCTGACACTTCATTTCCTTCCTTCCCTCCCTCCTTTCTTCCTTTCTCAGGGTTTCATCAAGCTTGTTACAAAGCCAAGGCTGATCATCCTTCAGCCCCTTGAGGGCCACAACTGTAGGCATGAGCCACCATACCCTGGCTTCCTCTAGCTTTTGATGTACATTCAGTGTGACTGGTAGAGGCTGCTATGCTAACAGGAGGACCATCTGCTCTGTAAGAATTAAGTTTCTAACACATGTTTTTGGGGTGGAGGGCAGGCACAGTCAAGTCACAGCAAAAAGGCTTTGGCATTCTAACCCTGGCATTTATTTGAATAGTTTTTATTTTTAGATTTCAGGGTTAGAATTAGGTTCAGGTCTAAAGAGAGGACAGGGAATTTCTACATATCTTGGAACATTCTCTCTGTTTTAAACAACACCAATAATTACTGGTGTAATATTAATACATCATTGATTAAAACTTATAATTTATTCATATTTCCTGAGTTTTATTTGATATCATTGATCTTTCTGAGAATCCCATTCAGGAGGCCACATGACACTTACTTGTCACAGTTTCTTAGGTGTCTCTTACCCATTGCATTTTCCTCCTTCTTGTTTTTGGTGACTTTTGAGGGTGACAGCTTAGACATTTTATAGAATATCCCTCAGTTTGGAATTGAATGAGATGCTTTTATGATTGCATAGCAGCTATGTATTTTCAGGGGAAAGAGAAAGAAAAGTGAGGTTTATTTTTATCCTATCATGAGGGCAGACACTATAAACATGGTTTATCACTGACAAAGTAGACCTGGCATCACCTGTCTCAAGTTCTACTTGCTAGGAGCCTTCACTGCTAACTACCTCTGACCTCCATCTTTTATGTTTTCTTTACTTGGTATGTGTCTTATCTCNCTGATTTGTTACTCAGCGTTGATATTCATCAGTATGACTCGTGAATACCAATTTAAATCCATGTTCTAGTCCAGTGCTGCTTAGTCATCTAAATTACTCTAACTCTGACTAAAGGATGCTCTTTCACTTGGTTTCTGGGCCCTTCTGGCAAACTCAAATCAATCTGTTCCCTGGGGTTTTGGTTTTATTTCTGAGAATTTCCTTATTCTCTGCTCCTTGTAGATGCTCTAGACTAGAGCCATCTTGTAGATTTCTTGTTACAGTCCTAGGACCAGCCATTCTTTCAGATTCCTTTTATTGCCGAATGGTGTGGGAGTAGAGTAAGTGTTAGATGTTAGTTTTAATGTTCTGAACTATCAGTGTGTAGTTGACAAAGAATTGTGTGCACACACTTGCCTGGGAGCATACACACACATATTTCTATCCACATGAACCTTCATCTACACTGAGCCCTACTGAATTCCCACTGATAACCCAACTTCATCCATGGATCCTTCTAGGTCCTCCTCTTGCTTTGCATCAAAGTCCCACTCCAGCAGCACAGATCTTAGTGGACAGCTCCTGCCGTTGCTACCTGTTTGCTTAATTGTACAGCTTTAGTACATGATTATAGCTGTGTCTGAATAAGTTCACTTGCTGTCCTGTGAGTACAACTGTCATTTAGAGAACAGTGTTTGTGTGTCTTCTTTAGCTTTCAGCCTCAGTCTTGACTCAGTTTCAAAGTCACCTAGGCTAGTACCTTTTCCTATCTGCTTCAGTGAATTTGTCCCATATATTTATAATACACTTAGATTCTTTAATGATAGTCTACATTACTGCTTGGATACCCTGACATCTATAATTTATGTTTTTAATTTAGAATTGGTGGTTTGAATGAGAATGGCCTTTATAAGTACCTATGTTTTAATACTTGATCCCGGTTGATAGAACTGTTTGGGAAGGATTAGATTTGGCCATGTTGGAGGAGGTGTATCACCGAGGGGAAGGTTTCCAAAATCCACACCAGACCTAGTGTGTCCTCTCAGCCTCCTGCTTGTGTCTCAAGATGTGAGGCCTCAGCTACTGCTCCAGTGCCACGCCTGCCTGCCTGCTGCCATGCCCTCTGCCATGGTGATCGTGAACTCCCAATCCTCTGGAACCATGAGCCCAATTCAATGTTTTTCTTTTGTAAGTTGCTCTGGTCATGGTGTCTCTTCACAGCAATAGAACAGTAAGGCAAAAATTTACATGGTTGGAAACTTCCAAGTACTATATTTTATATACATTTAAAATTTGTTATAAATATCATTATAGCACCATATAGAATGGTTTAATCAACCCCCAATACTATCTATTTTACACATTTCTTACCCCCATGCCTTTTGAGTCCTAGGCAAACACTGATTTTTAGAATGGCTCAGTTTTTTACCCTTTCCAGAAAACCACACAGTTGGGATCATGCAGTCTGGAGCCTTACGGACTGGCTTCTTTCACTTATCTTTACACTCTTCTGCCTCTGGTCATAGCCTGATAGTTCATTTCTATTTTTCACCAAATACTCCTTTGTAAAAATATTATCAGTATTGTTCTTTTCCCTAACAAGTACTTGGAACATAGTATGTTTATCTGTAAGTATGACTTTATCTGTATACTACATATTTTGATAATATTTTCATTTCAACATTTGAATTTTTTTCCTGAGATGTCTCTTTTGAACCATGACATGTGTGTATATAAAGAAGAGTACTGTTTAATAGCCAACTAGTTTAGCCTTTTGAATTTCCTTTGTTGATTTCCAATTTAATTCCTTTTTAAAATCTGTTAACATGTTATGCATGATTTAAAAAAAATATTCACATGTATTCTAAGGGGATACAAACTTAAGAAATAAGTTCTATGTTGTGCCATGGAATTGTCTACACATGCCTGTGTTGACTGATTATGTATATGGTTCAATCATTTTCTAAAGTTCCTTACTTGTGGTTGATTATTGCTGGAACAAGTGGACAACTGAGGTCATGCTGGGCTGCTTCTCCGTGCAGTCCTTCAGCTTTTGCCTCAGCATGCTGTGCCTCTTTATTAAGTAAATACACATTAACAACTTGTATGTTCTTTTGGAGAATCAACCCCTTATAATAAAGCACCTCTTTTTATTTCTGATCATTTCTCTTCTTCATTCTGCTTTTTCTGAAGCAAATATAACAAGTCCAGCTTTGTTCTCTATCTATTTACTTTTTCTGTCTTTCTCTGTTTTCATTTATACAATGGAAGATTTTTATTGGTAACATATCCTTAGGTCTTTTTCCCCACTCTGATTTTCCTTGATTTTTAATTGGTACATGTAGATCATTCATAATCAANGTGACTATTGCTGTATTTAGATTGAGATTTACTATGTTTATAAATATCTTCTATTCCTTTTTCATCTNTTTAGCCTTTATTTTTGCATTATCTTTCCCTATCTGGTATTAAGTGAACACTTTATATGATCCCAGTTTGCTCTTTCTTAGCACAGCAATTACACTTCTTTTAAAATTTTTTGGTGGATAAGTTTCACTATACATTTATAGTTAGTCACTGTTATTATTATTATATAGCTGTTATTTTAAGTATATTGTTATATTATTGTTATTATAGTTGTTCATGTTGTTGGAGTTTTTTTTTAAATCAAAGACTCACTGTGTAACCCAGATCTCAATGTNGTGGTAGTGCTCTTTCCTCCACATAAGAAGGCTGGGATTTTAGACATGAGCCATCATGCTCAGCTCATTATAATTAATATGTTCAGTTTCAGTTAATATTATACTGCATCATAAATATTGTAGTATTTTATCAATATGTCCCCATTGTATGGCCCCATCCCTTTCAAAATATAATATTTTATTGACTCTTTGAGAATTTTACACACACACATGCATACACACACACATGTATACATACAATGTACTCTTATCAAATTCATCCTACACTCCTCCTCATAGCTCCTCTTACATCCACCATTTACTTCCCCATCCCTCCTAATATTGTATTTTGTATTATTTTTCTCTCCTGTTACCCCCCATCTTATAACCCAGAATTCAGCTGGTGCTTCCTATATATTCGTGGGTATGGGGTCATCNATTGGAGGATGACTAATTGATCNGGGCCACACCCTGAAGAAGCTGACTTCTGTGGAGAGAAACTATTAACTCTACCTCCTGTCCTTTTTAGCCGTGCTAGCATAGGATAGTTGTCCAATATATTTGACAAGCAGTTATTAATNTAACGTAGAGAATAAAAGATTTTAGTCATCCTTTGATATTCTAGATTTTATTTTGTAAATTTAATTTATCCACATAAATTTCCTTCTCTCTCTAGGATTTCTGTAAACAAAACAAATCAGTTTACAGTCAATTATTTCAATCTTGTTTGCTTGAGAAATTCTTCCTCACTGTTTCATTTTCTTGAATAGTAGTTTTGTTGGGTATAGAATTCTAAGTTTGTCGTTTTATTTTTCTTCCAACATTTGTAATACTTCATTTCCTCCTTGTTTATATAATTTCTGATTAGAAGTTTGATATAATTCTTACCCTTATTTCTGTAGAAGTAAAGTATTTTTGTTTTCTGGCATCTATGTATTTCTTTTCTTTAAATGAGACATNCCAAGGTTGAGTGCTCACTGGGCTTCCTGAATCTGTGGTTTGGGGCCTATCATTAATTTTAGAAAGCTGGTGACCCTTTATTACTTTATCTATTTCTCCAGAACCTTCCCTTTTCTTATTTATTTATATATATTGTTGTGCCTTTGATCTTGTTTCACAGTTTTTGGGTTCTCTGTTCTTGCATTCAAGCTTATTGAATTTTTGTAGCCCTGGAGTCTATGTATTGAGAAACTGTCACTGATACTTCTCATTTCTTTTACAGTGATTTTGACTTCTAGTTTGTCTTTTCCTTCCTCAAATTACCCATCTTCTTGTTTATATTGCCCATCTGTTCTTACACGTTGTCTAATTTTTCCATTAAGTTCCTTGATATGTTAATCATAACCATTTTAAGAATTTCAATTAGATGACATGCAATACTGGATAAGGGTAAATTAGGTAGATAACCTATAGTGAGAAGATTTGTGTTTTTCTGACACAGAACAAGGTTGTATTTAGTGTTTGTGAGAGCTATGTTGCATGGGCTTAAGTTTCCTTTCCATGGTTTTACTTGTGTTTTCATTGAAAATTTATTGCTAAGTCCAGCCTGTGTCTCCTTCTCTCTCAGTATGTCTCTTCTCTCACTCTTACCCTGTCTGGCGAGATGGTGTTCCATGGGATCACCGCTTTTTCTCTTAGTTCTATCTTGACCTTTGCTTTGGTAGGGCAAGGAGTCTAAATAGGGCTGAGGTTCAATGATGACTCTTCTAGGTTGGATCAGGCTTTCATTAAGTTTCCNGGAAGGCTGTTAGGAGGACCATTCTTGGTGCATTTAAAGATACTTCCCCCACCTTTCCNCACATGTGAGGGGTTATATTGGAGTTTTGCTGTGAGGCTTTTGCAGGGATCCTGTGGTAACATCCACTAGAGTNTGGGGCCCCAAGACAGCCTCAAGAGCCTGTCTTCTCACTACATGCTGGCCTTCATTCAGCTTCTGTCAGTGNATTCTGTCACCATGTGCTTCTTCACAGCATGGTTCTAGAAGCATTTACTGCATATCAACCTTGTTCAGTTGTGACTTCCTGTAATTGGCTGTCCTTACGGACGTGAAGGCTCATGCTTTGTCCTATGACCCCAGTTCTCCAGTGGATCTTAAATTTGGTTTGTTTTCTGCTTTTTCTTGCTTTAAGTACAGGAATGAGAACATCTAAGCTCTTGGCATTCTAGAACTTAAGCTGAAATATCCTGCCATTCTGTCACTTTTAAAGTTTCTACTTATTGCTTCTTTGTTTTAAAGCCCACTTTACTATTACTGAACACACTTGTTTTGCCACAGAACACCAAAACCCCTCATCCTATTCTAACAAACCAATTTTGAGCCCAACAATGTCTCCCCATCCCCCAATCTATATCCCCTGCCCCCTCACCTCTGCTAACCATCTCCAACTAATTATTTCTCACAGTTATGTTTTCTTGGACTCTATATACAAGTGAGACCTTATTTGCCTTTCCATGTCAAAAGATCACACTGTAGTGTAAAAACTTGTGCAATCANCTTTTGTCATAAGAAAAATCTTGTAAAGTGATTTGTTTGTCATTCTTTGCATACCCATGATGCACCTCTTACCTATCCTAAGCTACCCTCTAGTTATTCCCTGCTCTACATGGTCCATTTGGCTCTCTGAATCTTGCACAGTAGAGGCTGAATCCACCCAATGATTGGCCAGAAAGAGGTGGGATGACTGGGGGAAGAGGTGATGTAGTACACAAAGCATTGTTATCCTCTCTCTTCTTCCTAATGCACATTTCTGTCATTTTAATGCTTTGTAGAGGACACAGANGATTCTAAATTTCTGTTTATCATAATCCCAATGTAGCAGATGTAGTAGTTAAAAAACATTGATCTTCCACAAGGGATACATAAAAATAAAACTAGGAACTAAAGCCTGAGCAGTGAGAGGGGATGGTGACAGGTCGGTGAGCAGTGATGATGCATGATGCTATGGTATTCTCCAAAAGCATTGTTAACATGGAAGATATCCAATCGAACTTAAAATGCCTGCTCTAGAAAAGATTAGTGAGATGCAAAGAGGGAATGAGTTATCCTAGCAGACATGGAGGCCAGCAAGTGAAGCGACAGCCTTTGTGTGGTAAATCTTTAAAGAGAATAACTGCGTTCTTATGGTTGAGTGTTTATTTACATGGGAACATCCATTTTTGTGGGATTTCATTTTTTGGCTATAGTCAGTTTTTTGTGTGTACATACTTGTTCATGTGTAACAAGGTACATGTGTATGTGGGTGCACATGTATGTTTATGTGTACATGTGTATAGGTGTCAATTCTCAGGTGCCATCCACTGTCAGCCAAACTGACAGTGTAGAGCAGGGCACAGCTACGGGATGGCTCAGAATAGGTTAGAGGTGTGCACCACGGGTATGCAAAGAATGACAGACCAACTGCTGTACAAGATTTTTAAAATTTTTAAATGACAAAAAGTGATTGCACAGGTGTGGTTTTTTTTTTTAACAATACAGTGTGGTCTTTTGACACAGACTTTTTTTCTTTAAGACAGAGGTTCTTACTGACATAGCAGTCACCAAGGAGGTGACTGGCTAGCTGTAAATCCCAGGGATCCACCTGTCAGAGCCTCCTTAGCTCTGAGAGTATGAGCTCAGTTATTGAGACCTGGCTTTTCCATGTGGGTTCTGAGGATTGAAATCAGGTGCTTAAGTTTTTAAGACAAACACTATCAGTTGAGCCATCCTCCAGCCCCAGTCAGCATTTTGTTGTTGTTTTTATGAGATAGGCTTTCTCTNTGTGTAGCCTTGGCTGTCCTGGAACTCGCTCTGCAGACTAGGCTGGTCTTGAACTAACAGAAATCTNTCTGCCTCNGCCTCCTCAGTGCTGGGATTAAAGGTGTGCACCACCACACCCAACTTCCTCAGTCAGCATTTTAAAAATTATAATGTTAATAGTGTTTACACCTTAAAAGAAGATACACATGCAATCACAACAATACAGCTCATATTTTAAAATTTGGGCCAATGAATGTTGTGGATAGTTCTGATGGCAAGAAAGTCATCGCTTTCTGAGATAGATCCATCCTGTATNAACCAGCCCTGCCATTATGACGTTCTTTCCCAGAGAGCCTGAAAGCTATGCCCCCCTCCCATCTGCATCCCAAGGTTCTGTCTATACGGAATGAAGGCCTGCTTCCAGCAGGAGAGCCACTGGGTGGGCAGGGATGCACTCTGCCCTTGGGAATGGGGCCAACCCTGGCAGAGACTCAGCAGCAAAGGGAACTAGTGAGGGGGAGGCAAGGTGTTGTTTCCTTTTAATTTGGAAGGAGAATCTTCCCTTGCATTCTCTGTGGGGTGAAGAGTACACACCACACCCCACTTTTCTAACAGCTACTCTTATACTGACATTTAACTCATCACTGTCTTGTTGAAAAGCTGCCAAGTTTCCTGATTCTCTCAGATTCATGCCACGAGTCAGAGCAGCGACACTGTGCATTGCTGCAGTGCTCTGCAGCTCATAGATCCAGTGTGACGAGATTGATTTCTCCAAACCTCTGAGGTCCTAAGATAAATGAGCTCATACATACTCTCTATATTCTCATTAATTTTATATTCATAACCCCCAAAGAAACAATTGCATGGCTTCTGACACCTCTAGGAGAAGNACATTAAGATCAGTTTTAGTCTAGATAGAATCACATTTTGGGTTAAATTGAAAATTCCTTTCCTAGAGTTTATTAATATGTTCTATGTGCTAAATATGTGTGTTCTCAGCTTGTATGAAGGTGGGCGTGACTCTGCTTTTCTNTGCTGTTCTTTCATCATCCTCTGCTTGGATTAAGTCTTGTTGATTCTTTCCCTGAAATGTCACGTGAGTCCATCCCGTCCCTTGATTTCCTCTGATATTCAACTTCAGAGACAAGTCTCTACCACTTCCCTGGGACTTCCTTGAAGGTCAGAGATGAGGAATGTTAGTTGATTTTTATCATATGTGAAGGTACAGGTATTTAGCTTTATGGAAGTGACATTAATAAACTGTGAAAATAATGTTCCCTTTCAAAAAAAGATGTAATCCTCTCCAAATTGAACCTGAACTTCTTCAAGCTGTCACTGAGTTGCCAGAATGTGCCGTATTCTTTTGTGGCCATGAATATAAAAATGACAATATTTATTTAATAAACAAGAGCTCTTTCCTGTAAAGAGCATTGCAGACTTTAGACATCTCCTCTCTGTTGCAGGTGTTCTTTTTGGTTCGACTCCCTTGACTGGGTCCTTTTCCCTTTAGTCTCCCCTTNTTGCTATTTTTTGACTGAGTGTTCCTGTCTTTTCTTTTTATTAAAAACATTTGATGTACAACTGCAGGAGAAATAATATACAGATATCTTGAACATAAATACAGGTTACAAATTCTTTTCCTAATAGTGAANTGTTTCACTAAAGCATGCCCAGTGATTGGGCAAAACCAAAACTTATTTTACACCACAGTCATCATAGGATCCTTCCTGCTAGGTAGCCTCCCTGGATCTGTGGGTTGCAGTCTGATTGTCCTTTGGTTTATATCTAATATCCACCTATTAGTGAGTACATACCATGTTTGTCCTTCTGAGTCNGGGTTACCTCACTCAGGATGATATTTTCTAGTTCTATCCATTTGCCTGCAAATTTCATATGGT